>VZRR01006420.1:0-22655 GCA_013398015.1 Oreocharis arfaki | reverse complement strand
CTTAATGTTCTAAAGTTTGTAAACCAAAGCTTGTTCTTGAACTTCCTGAGTATTTTGTTTCTCCCACACACTGCCCAGAGTAAATCAACCTATCTTCTCCTAAACCCTCCAAGCAGACCGGGGCATAACACCACCCCAGCCAGTCATCCAGCTGTCCATCCATCCCTCATGCTGGCTATCCCTGCTGTCCATCTCTCCAGCCATCCAGCCCAAACATTATTTCATCTGGCTGTTCATCCATCCATCTGTCCAGACAATCTCTGCCATCTGTCCCCCTGGCCTGGCCATCTCTGCTGTCTGTGCACATGGCCCATGGCTGGCCAACCCTGCTGTCTGTCCATCTCTCCATCTAGCCCAGCCATCTGTCCATTCATCCATCCATCCATCCATCCATGACCCCAGTGAAGAGAGGGAGGTGTTTGTCCATCCATCTATGCCTGGCCCCCACCCCCTCAAGAAGCCCACTCCATCCACTTTCCCCCATGACCCTGAAGGGGACAAGCGGGATGATGACTATCCCTGCTGCAAGAATGGCCACACCATGCCACCAGCACCACTCAAGAGCAGCCATAGGTAGTTGTGAGAAGGCAATGCCAAGTGCTTGGGAGAGCCTCTGCAGCTCCATTTGAGGCCAAGGAACAGACCACTGAGGAGCCACTGGGTCTGACTCTGTTGAATCTGGCTGCCCCCACTCCAGTTTGGGGAATGTCACAGGGTGAGTGGAAGCTTCAGACAAGCCGTGCCAGCTTAAATTTAAGAAATTACTCTGGCCCACAAGGTCTAAGGATGGCACATTAGGTCTATTTATAAAATGAGTTATTTATTAAACAGACAGGAGATAACAGACGAAAGATTTTAATCAGAGTTACTTACTACACAGTATAAAATTAAAGGAACTAATAGTAGATTACATAGAACAGTGCATGATATCAAGGTACCTCTATTAAAGCTAGCAAAAGAAATAGTACTGATTAGGGTCAAATGTAACTTACTACTGAAATGAGGATAATGTACACAGAGTTCTTTTACTCAGCCTCCAGAGGAGTAATTGCAAAGCAGGCATCCCTGTTCTGGCGAGAAACTCCACACATTCCCAGAAAAATGTGCAGAAGGTTTCTGCTTTGTGAAAGTCTGGTGTAGCTTTTAAAGTTTGTAAAGTGAGGTGTCTGTCAGTCAGAAATCCAGCTTATCTTTCCAAATTTCACTTCAACAGTAAGATGTTTATTGGCAGTTGGGAGATGCCAGACTAATGTTAACCCCAAGGCACCAAAATAACTCATACAAGACGGCTTGTCCTGTTTGAGTTATCTGAGCAGTTAACAAGTTACAGATAAGCTTTTGCGGGGTGGGAGATTCCCTGCTACAGGGAAAAACACAGAAACCCCAAGTTTTCTGGAGTTTACGTATTTGTTGAGCTGGATGGGGGTGGGGGGGGAAGTCCTCCATGCTGCAATGGTAGAAAATGCCAGGCCTTTGCCAAGTGATGTGCCAGTCCCAGGTGAGAAGATGGGACACCCCTCAAGTCTTGGCAGTACCAAACTCCTCTGGCAAATAATGAGTTGAAATGCTCATTTTTTTGCAAAACTATTTATTGGGGGATCAATGTGAGAAACAGAGTCGGTAGCATCTGGCACAGTATGTCCTGTTGCAGCCCTGGCTGTGGTCTCCACCAGCAAGGCGCTTGGTTTTGGCAGCAGGGGTGCTTGAGGGTGAGGAAGAAGAAGGTCTTTTGCAAGCTCTGGGCTGCTGGAGTGTATGCAAGGGTTGCTGTGGGGTCTCAGTGGTGCTGGGTGTGCCACTGGCTCTGTGGTAGGAGGAGCGTGCTGAGTACTGCAGGGGCATCCCAGCCCAGCCTCCAGAGCCCATTCTCCAAATCCCTGGAGGCTTGGGGTTGCGCCTCATCACCAGAGCTCTCTGTGGTGGGGAACAGGGGGGAAAGCATGGGGAGGGGGTGAATGTTACCTCCTTCTTTGTCGGGACCTCGGGCACCTGGGGACACGGGGCACCAGGAAACCCAAGTATGTAAGGGATCCCAAGCACCCTTTGTCCCAGAGTGCCTGTGCCCAGGAGCCCCCTTCCTGTACCTTGGCACAGGATGAGCTGTAGAATCTTCCAGGCAGGTTCTGTTCCATGATGACACCAACGATTGGGCTGCCATTGCGGTGGCTGCACCGTTTCATTCTGCTGGGAGACCCCAGCACAGTCAAGTGACCCTCAGTGGGCTCCATATGGGGACACCAGTGATGCTGACAGTACTGGCTTCCACAGTGGGTGGGGCTGGGGGCTTGGCAGACGTCTTGCTGGCGCTTGTCACCAGTGTCCCCAACCGGCTCAGCCAGGCTGAGCCCATCCATCTGGACAGTGGCTTTCTGGATGCCTCCCTGGCTGGCAGGGATGAAGGCACCTTTCTCCATGCCGGGGAAGATCTCGGCTATGCTGGAATCCTTACAGGATGCCCTCAGGTCTTCCTGGCTGAGCTGGTAGTACTGGGTGGCCTCAAAGCTGGCCTTCACCTCCTGCATGGAGATGAAGGGATGCTGAAGGGCAGCACTGGGTGTGATTCGCTCATGCGAGTCCCAAGTGAGCATCCTCTTGACCAGCTCCACCATCCCGTACAGATCACAGCGCTTGGCCAGCTCCTCCTGGTCAAGATCAGGCATCGTGCAGACATTCACCACTGCCAACTGGTCCAGTGAGGAAAAGATATGCTCCCTCCTCTCCATCGGCTTTGCCATCACCTTTCCTGGTGGTTTGAGCTGCCAGGTACCAGTAGAATGTGGCACACGTTGGAAGAAGGACCGTGTCTTCTGGGCAGCACAGAGCAGCTCACCCTGGGGTAGCCCCAAGGTAGAGCAGATGTAGCATACCTGGTCGTATTCATCATTGCCAGGGTAGAGCGGCCAACCCAAGTGAAGCTCGGCCATCACACAGCCCAAAGACCAGACATCCACCTTCTCGCAGAACGGCAACCCCAGCAAGATCTCTGGTGCCCGGTAGAAGCGGGTTTGGATGTAGGGCTCCTGGACATGACAGACCTCAGGGAGGAGGATAGCCGAGCCAAAGTCAACAAGCTTGATGCGGAATGGATAGCGTGCATGGTCCACCAGCATGATGTTCTCTGGCTTAAGGTCAGCATGGATGATGGAGAGCTCCTTCAGCTTGACCAGTGCCACCAGCACCTGTGCTGTGATGGTACGGATGTGCCGGACAGGCAGAGGTGAGAAGTTGTTCTGCTTTTGGAAGTCAAAGAGGTTTTGCTGCAGCAGCTCGAAGACCAGGTAGGTCCAGACCGTGTCACTGAAAGACTCGAGGAAATGGATGATGTGAGAGTCCTTCGTGTCCCCCTCCCGCAAGGCCTGCAGCAGCCTCAGTTCATTCTTCACTATTTGGCCATCGTGATCACAGTTCTTCAGGATCTTGATGGCCACCATCTCCCCAGTGCTTCTGCACTGCCCCTGGATCACCTGTCCAAAGGTCCCCTTCCCCACCATGGCCATTATGTCATAGCACTCGGCACCTACCACCAGTGTCATTATGGTGGGTTGGCTCCTCAGCAGGGGCTCAAGATCCTCCAGCTCAGCACCCAGTGGGGGCTGGAGACACCTAACAGTCCCAACCCAGCCTCACAACACTGTGGGTTCCAACACCACCATGACAACACGTGATGTCACAACAGAAGCAGCCTCAGTGGAGGAACCCCCAGAAACCCAACCCTGGCAAATCCAGCCCTGCTCTCCCCAAATCCATCCACAAACCCAAGAACACATCCTTGGTCCCCCCAAAATGGATCCCAGCCCCCTGAAAACCCATTTTCAACCCCCTAACCCCTTTCCCTGGTCCACCGAAACCCATCCAAGTCCTCCATGACCCATACACAGCCACACAAAACCAATTTCTAGTCCTCTAAACCCAGTTCCTTGTCCCCCAAAATCCATTCAAGCCCCCCAAGATCCATCCCTAATTCCCCAAAACCCATCCAAGACCCCTAAAACCTCTCCCTAGTCTCCCAAACTCATCTGAGCCCCCCATGATACATCCCCATCCCCCAAATCTTCAGGCCTACCCCAGGTTTCTCAAACTCCGCCCTAGCTCCTTGAAATCTGCTTCTATTTCCTTAAAACACAGCCTAGGTCCTTCTCCCTCCCTTATTGCCAACCCCAGAAAACCTGTCCCTGGCCCGCCAAAACCCGTGCCCAGACCTCACAGATATTCTTACGACTTTTTTGAGGGGTTAACACTTATTTCAGCCAAGCCAAGCGCAAGGAGCTATTGAACACTTCTCCTGCTTGATAGTAAGACATGGAAAGTATGCATAAAATCATTGAACACCCCCAAAAAAAGATGGATTTGGAGGTGTATGGAATTAAAGAGAGTTTGGGGCAGTAAGTGATGCTTCACCACTCTATCACCATTTTAGGGGATTGCCAAAGGTCCACATGCTTGGCAGGTGGTTCATTGCTCACCACAGAGTTGGGAGCCCAGTGCCAGCTTATGCAGCTGAAATTTAAGGGTCCCCTCATCCCTGAGTCCCCCCAGATTGAAACATGAGGTGAATTCCATCATCACTGGCTGGTGGTTGAATTGGGGGCCCCTGGAGAAGAGCTCAACATAGAGTAACAGCATCTTCCTACCCTTGTGTTGGGTGATGGGGGGGTTCCGGGGGGGTCCCCCCAGAGGAGAAACCCATGCTGGGCACCCACTGCCAACACTGGAATTTGCCCTCTGCAGCCCTGTTGATAGGGGGCTGGAAGTTCTCCACTTGCTTGTTTTCTCCTTTCTCCTTCAGTTTCACCACTGCTGCTGTCTTCGCACTGCCCATCCTCATCCTCCCCTCACTTTCCAACCCACGCCAAACCAAAACTACACCGATTTTTTGCAATTTGATTCTAGACCAGCATCCCAGAACTGTATCCTTCTTGGTGGTCTCCTTCGTCATTCCATCCATCCCAGTGGTGCAAATTTAATACTGGCACCTTCAACAACTGCATGCTGGTGGGTTTTGGTATCCTCTGGCTGACTGGGCCCTCTGGTTGTTGCAGTGAGACAATGCAACCCACAAGTGGAGACGGTGAACCAGTGGGTCAATGGGTACTCATCTCCCATTGTTCCCTGGTTTTCAGCTTCAACTGGATTGTATCAGGAGACTATGACTTTTTCCTTCCTGCTGTGCCAATGATTAACCTCCCAGGTCTTTCCTCAAATCTCATTATTTTGGGGTCCCCTCAGTCCAGATAGCAGGGTTGGATCTTCCAAATTTTGGCAACTTCACCCGCCCCATCCAGCTCTGGCCAGACCCAGTAGGGCAGCTTAGGCAGCGATGGTACACGATGGCTGCCCATCAGCAGCAAGGTGATGTTGTCCTGCTTACAGAGAGGGAGCAGAGTTTTAGCACTCCGTGGGTGTGACCAAGTTGTTATTCTATATCATGTACATCATCGCTAGTTCTGGCAGGAAAACTCGGGCACCCTTACTGGAAGCCGGACATTTTTTCCTCCTTCTGCGAAGGTGTCAGCATCAACCCCTATGGACTCAGTCCCTCTGCCAGCCCGCTGGTGCCCTCTCGTGTTTTTCCTCCGGAGTGCAGCCACAGACCATAGTGCTGAAACGGCACAAATTGACTGTAGTGCTGAACTGATAGCCCTGGCGGGGAGCCTGCCAGGCAAAGGACTGGCAGGGGCGACCCCACAATGCTGCAGACTGTTAGAAGCAGCACCAGAGGCACCCATGCAAAATTGAGCTCAGCGGAATGGCGATGCAACACTTACTTGGATGACCTAGCTTCCAGGGGGGTTGTTTCATAACTGTTTTTTGTTATTTCAGGCTGGGGAGGCAGGAAATGTTAGCCACAGCAGTTTCCCTGACATCTTGCCTTGGTTCCTGATGACCACATGGGTGGTGGGTTCACCATGGGTTCACCATATTGCCTTTGTCTGGCGAACATGTATTGTGTCACGCGGACACAATATATGGGAAGCATCTGCCATCTTTTTTTGTTCCCAGTGGTGAACATCTTTCTGTGGGTGAAACACCTTCTCTTTTTGTATATTTTTGCTATTTATACTGCCATTGGTATTGTGCATGTCTTATTCCATTGCTTTGTGCTTTTAGTAAATCGTTATCTCAACCCATAGTTTCTGGCTTTTTGTCCATCCCTTACCAGAAGGGGTGGGGGAAGGGGAGTGGCTTATTTGAAGTTTAATCTCCTGCTGGTGTTAAAACCAGCACAGATGCCCACCCTAAAGCTGAAAGGTCTTGTTCTGCCTGGTTCTGCCCACATCCCATTGCCCCTCCCACAACTTGCCAATTCCAAACCACTGCAGCTTCATCTCTGTGCCAATGTCTTGGGCACTCTCCTCACAGCCAGCACCCTCGTCCCCAAAAGGTGCCAGGGTACTTTCAGGTGCTTGATTGTGACTGGCCCAGAGGCCTCTAGGCATCCTTGGCACAGATTACCTCAGGGAGAGTGTATTTCAAGGGCCCAAAAGGACATCATTGGGCTTTGGGAGAGCTACTATGTAGACAGAGGAAATTAGATAGCTGAATCCCTTGCATGGCCTGTCAGAGCACCCTTCTGCTGTGGGACTAAGGGTCAAAGAACAACACATACCAATTGCCACAGCAACAGTGCAACGTCAGCAATACCCCACCAACCGGAACTGCAGGACCACTATCCATGGGATGAGTTGTAAACTGGAGAATCAGGGAGCAGTCACACTTGCTTACCCTCTAATATCCCTGGCCCTAACGGCTAGTCAAGTAGAGAATGGAGACTGACAGTGGACTGAATGAAGTCACACCACCACTGAGTGCTGCTGTGCTGGACATGCTGGAACTTCAGTATGAAGTCCAAGGCAGCAAAATGGTACCATCACTGATATTGCCAATGCATTTTTCTCCATTCCCCAGGCAGCAGAGTGCAGGCCACAGTCTGCTTTCACCTGTAGGGGCATCCAGTACATCTGGAATTGACTGCCCCAGGGGTGGCAACACAGTCCCACCATTTGCCATGGACTGATCCAAACTGCACTGGAAAAAGGAGAGGTTCCAGAACACTCGCAGTACATTGATGACATCATTGTGTGGGGCAACACTGCACACCAGTGGTGTGGCAGAGGAAGTCTTTGAGAAAGGGGAGAAGATAATTCTAATTCTTCTGAAGACTGGTTTTGCTGTAAAACAAAGTAAGGTCAAGGGACCTGCTCAGGAAATTCAGTTTTTAGGAATAAAACGGCACGATGGATGTCATCAGACTCCAATGGATGTGATCAACAAAATAGCAGCTATGTCCCCACCAACCAGCAAGAAGGACACACAGGCTTTCCTAGGCACTGTGGGCTCTTGGAGAATGCATATTTCAGATTACAGTCAGATGGTAAGACCTCTCTATCATGTGACCTGGCAGAAAAATTATTTCAGGTGGTGTCTTGAACAACAAGCTTTGGAACAAATTAAACAGGAGACTGTTCATGCAGTAGCCCTTGGGCCAGTCAGGACAGGACAGAACGCAAAAAAGTGCAAACGGGCCAATTGGCAGCACAAAAAGAAACCCATCTAGGCTGCCAAAGTGTGGCAAGGCATTGCTGTTCAGGTAGAGAAGCTGACTGTGAAAGTCCATCATGTGGATGCACACGAACCCAAGAGTTGGGCTACTGAAGAACATCACAACAATGGACAGGTGGATTGGGCTGCCAAGATTGAAGTGTCTCAGATGGATCTGGACTGGCAACATAAGGGTGAGTTATTTCTGGCTCAGTGGGCCCATGACACCTCAGGACATCTGGGAAGAGATGCGACACACCGATGGGCCCTGTGACCGAGGGGTGGACTTAACCATGGACACTATATCCCAGGTTATCCACGATTGTGAAACACGCTGCAATCAAGCAGGGCCAAGCTGGTAAAGCCCCTGTGGTATGGTGGGTGATGGTCAAAATATAAGTATGGGGAGGCCTGGCAGATTGATTGCATCACACTGCTACAAACCCGCCAAGGCAAGTGCTATGTGCTGACAGTGGTGGAAACACTTACTGGGTGGCTGGAGACGTATCCCGTGACTCACGCCACTGCCTAGAAGGCAGGTCTTGGAACCTGAGGAGCAAAGTTCTGTGGAGACATGGAACCCCAGAAAGAATTGAGTCAGACAATGGTACTCATTTCAAAAATAGCCTTATAGACACCGGGGCCAGAGAGCATGGGACTGAGTGGGTGTATCATATTCCCTGTCATGCACCAGCCTGTGGGAATATTGAACAGTGCAATAGACTGCTAAAAACCACTTCAAAAGCAATGGATGGTGTTGATGTCTTAGGTTTTAACTTTTATATTTTTCAAATCCTGTACTGCCTAGTGTGTAACTCTGAAGTTTCATGTGGCCTGTTAACTACTGTTCTCTCATGCTGGTTAGACATAACAAAGCCTCTCCAGGTTTGCTTTTCAAGGACACCTCAATTGTCCTAGGCCCCAAAATGTGTAAACTAAAAACCTCTGAAGAAGAGGGGCAAACTTGGGGTAATTACATCATTAACTGAATTTGTAATTGGAGAATTAACCCTGATATGCAAATGGACCAAACATAAAAGTGTGAAGAACCCATGATCCAGGGTCCATCTTCGGTGTAGCCTTTTTACTGCCCAGGGTGTACCTTTGAAGGCCCTTCAAATAAATACCTACTTTTATTCTCTTATTTTCGTCTAACCTCCGTTTTTAGGTAGCCACTTCAAGGCATCAGTGGGACCTTCAAACACTGGGATCTACATATAGCAAAGGCCACCTGGTCAGTTAATACTCGAGGCTCTACCAATCAAGCTGGCCCTGCCCAATCAAAACCTCCCACATACCGTACAAGGGGATAAAGTCCCTATGGTGCATATGAGGAATGTATTAGGGAAGACAGCCTGTATGAAGACAGCATCCACGGGATTGTTTTTGCTGAAGGACCTGGGTGCAGTTGGTTGATGATGCAGAAGGACAGGGAAACTCAAGGAGATTTGATTTTTCAGTAATGTCAAATTGTATAATATTGTATAATACTGGTTGCTGAATGATATTGCTACTGTGTGCCATTACTACCATGGACAATAATAGACTGCTCTGAACACACCAGTCATGAGCTCCTAATGCAGCAACCAGCTGACAGCACACCAGCCCTTCTTCCCTGGAAGACATCTATACTGTGGGCTAGAACCCACAGTCATGGACTACATGAACTCAATGGGCATCTTAAAGACACAGACACTGACTATGGAAATGATACCTGTGCTTGTGTATATTTTTATATACATGTATGTGTATATGTATACAGTTGGGAGGTGTATGATCTTGGCATGATATAGATGGCATAAAATAAGGAGTGGATAATGCCTTGGGTTTGGCCATAAAAAAATTAATTTTTTGCAGTAGCTGAGGGGGCATGGCTGTGGGTATGTCTAAGTCTAATGACCACANGCTACTGTGTGCCATTACTACCATGGACAATAATAGACTGCTCTGAACACACCAGTCATGAGCTCCTAATGCAGCAACCAGCTGACAGCACACCAGCCCTTCTTCCCTGGAAGACATCTATACTGTGGGCTAGAACCCACAGTCATGGACTACATGAACTCAATGGGCATCTTAAAGACACAGACACTGACTATGGAAATGATACCTGTGCTTGTGTATATTTTTATATACATGTATGTGTATATGTATACAGTTGGGAGGTGTATGATCTTGGCATGATATAGATGGCATAAAATAAGGAGTGGATAATGCCTTGGGTTTGGCCATAAAAAAATTAATTTTTTGCAGTAGCTGAGGGGGCATGGCTGTGGGTATGTCTAAGTCTAATGACCACAGCACAGACTCAGACCAGCAGGGATACTGAGACATTTATTCAGAGTAACGAGCTGATTTTATACACTTCTTCAAGACACAGTATTTCCTTATATGGTATTTTTCACTAAGCGACCTATCACACATTGCTATGTCAGCAACACACTTCTCAATGCCCTTATATGGAGGTGATCACATGCTGTTCAGGTGTCCGGCAGCTTCCGTCAGGCTCCTCTCTGCAGGGCTCTGCCATGTGGCATCTCGTCCCCTCAAGGTCAGGCAGAGACAAGCCTCTCTGTGCAGCCATGGCATTCTGCAGGTGTGTCCCACAGCCTGTAGGTCAATTCTATCTTACCTCTCCCCATGTCTAAGGGCCTATTCAATACCATCTTACCTCACTCCCAGAGGTGGAGGTGAAGGGATTCTCTCCTTCTCTGGCTTCCAAGAAGGGTGGAGTGAGCAGTGGGGTGGCACCAGCCACAGTCAAGTCACATAGGTCAGGGTTGGTGAGCATTTTGCATTGTAAGTGTGATAAATGAGTGAATAGTAAATGCTGGCTTTCTTATATATGAATTTAACGTTTACAAATAATAATGTACTGTGCAGAAATACTACACTACAGAAATAGTGTTAAGATAAAATGTAGTTAAATAGAAACAATGTTAGAGTGAATTGTAACTTTGAAATAGTTGTAGTATGTACATGGTAATAAATGCCTTTTAAGTTGATAAACCACAGAGCCAGAGAGCAGGACATCTTGAAGAAACAAAAAGATAGACCACAAGCATCCCAGGAAGTCTGTTATCTCATCAGAACTCACACCTCCCAAAGAAACTGTCAACTACAAATCAGGTTGGAACTGAGGAGGCACTGGAGGGGGATGTCTGCCTTCAATTCTGAGATGATCCAGAGGACCAGGAGGCATCCTGCTGGCGGAAGGGGGCAGGGATCAGAGAGGGGGAAAATTGAGTGAAGTGTAAATTATTTTGTGAGCTTAATATGCAACAGTTTAAGAAAGTACTTAAGTTCACGGTTAAATGAATGGAAGCGTGCCTCTGGCAATATGGTTAAGCACTCAGCACTGTATTTGCCTTTGTTCTACTAAAAAATATTCAATACTATTCTGCTGAAATCTCAGCTCGTGAATTCATTTACCACATAAGTCACTATTTCTTTGTACAATTTTGTTATTAATATCATTGTCAATCCTGTTTGTTTTCTTATCTCATTGCTGTTTCAAGTAAATTGATCTTAACCAGTTATCTTTGCTTTGTGCCTCCAACTCTCTTCTCCAACCATCTGTGGATGGAAGAAGGGGGGGTAGAGGAAGTAAGTGCTGGCACGGTTTTGGTGGGAGCACTAAACTGGGGAATACTGGTCCTAAACCATGACACCTTCTTGGACCCCAAGGCACACTGCTGGCTCATAGACAGCTTGTTGTCCACCAAGACCCCCAGGTCCTTCTCCACAGAGCTGTTCTCCAGCAGGTCACCCCCAGCCTGGACTGGAGCCTGGGTTATTCATTTCCAGGTGTAGGACTCTGCAATTCAACCCTTGTTGAATTTCAGATCATTCTTCCCTGCCCACCTCTCCAGCCTGTCGAGTTCTTCTGCAGGGCTGCCCAGCCATCCAGGGGATCAGTCACTTCTCCCAGCCCTGTTGGCAAAACTTGGATGAAGGAGTAGAGTTGCCTGCTCAGCAAGATATTGATGGACAAGTTAAATGAAACTGGGCCCAGCACTGAACCCTGGAGACACCACTAATGACAGGACTCCAACTAGACGCTGTGATCATGACCCTCTGGCCTCTGCTGTGCAGCCAGTTCTCAATCTCCCTCACTGCCCTCTCATCCAACTCACACTGAGTTTTCCAGAAGGATGTTGTGAGAGACAGTGATGAAAGCCTTGATATGCACCATATAGAAAACTCCTTCTCCTCTTCATGGCACACACTTGGGACTGACTTGATTTGAAACACTATCTGTTCCACATCCTATTCCCCATAACTATTTTTCTGTCCCTTGTTTTTTCTTCTTACTTTTCAAAAAGTGCCTTTTCTTCCTCATTCTGCTGTCTTGTGCCATGCCTCATTTTTGAGGTGGAAGCAACATCAGGAATGACAGTTTGTCAGAAGCAGCTCTCCCACCCATTGCTGGTTGTACCATCTCCATTTCTTTGCCCCAATTTGTCCCTCTCTATTACTTAATCCTTCTCCCCTGTTTTCTGTCCTACTTTTTCTCACTCCCTGTCCCCATCTTTATCCTTCCTTTCCTCCTTCTCTCCTTTTTCTTCATCCTTTTTTTTGCTCCCTGAGCCTATTTCTTCCACCATCCTTTCTCATCTCCTTTCTGTCTCTGCTCCTCGGTCCTTCTCCTTTGTCTTACTTCTCTTTATAACCCCCTGTCCTGCTGCCAATCCCTCTTTTGCCATCCCTCTCTACTTCACCCTGCCCCCCTGTCTTTCTCTTCCCTATCATTATCTCTATGTGTCTTTGTGTTCACTTCCATCCTTCTTCTGTCTCTTGTGGAGAGGATCAATAGGACACTGTTGGGATCCACGGAGTGGTGATATTTTCTGCTTAATCTGTAGATTAATCTGACAATCTTAGTCACTCTTTCTGTCCCCCCACCTCTTCCTATTTCTTTCTTTCTCTTTCTCTCTCATTTACTGTTAAATAAAATTATCTTACTTCTTTCCAACTTCTACTTTTCTCTTTATTTCTCTTTGCCTCTTTTACAGTTAATAAAGTAAAATATGGGGGGTTTTGGTATGAACAAATAACTCCATTTGAGTTTTAATCTTGTTTCGGGGAATAATAAAACTTGAAATTCTTTCCACAATTCACAGAGAGTTGTCTTTGCTTCTCTGTAATTCAAGCAGATTGTAACAAGACTCTGCCTGGGCCTGCTCCATCTCAGTGCTTTTCCTTGACTTTTCCCTCACAGCTCTGTTGTGCAGAGGGTGACCAAGAGCTGGGTCACTTTGCAGCCCCCCAGCAGCACTTCCCATTCTCCAGCTCTGACCAGGATCAACTGGGAGCTCCTCCTTCCCTTGACCATCTCACCCAGTTCAGGGCATCCAGTCAGTCCAGGCAGGTCCTCAACAGGCAGGTCCTCTCTCTGGGGTTCCCAGCACGTGATGGGCAGGGTTTGCTTCCTGCTCTGAGCCAGGGGACCACAATGCTGCAGGAGCAGCCAAGCCAGCTCACGGGGTAGCTGCAGCCAGGATAGTTTCGTGCAGGCGCCTGTCCCTCACTCCATCCATTGCAGGGTTTTACCCCCACAGCTTGTCTTGCCCAAACCCCTGTTAACCCTGGCAGGAAAATCGCTTCTTGAACACATCACTTCAAGCAGCAGCAACTCTCAAAGGTGGCTCTGGCTGCCCATCTGCCCTTTTCTCTCCAGTGCCCTTCCTCTACAGGGTAGGTGCAAGAGGACTCTCAAGCATTTAAACCATGTCCCCCAGACCTCCCCCCAGCTCTCCACTCCTGCCAAGACCAGGCCTGACACTGCAGAGGAAGAGCAAACAGACTTTCCTTGGACTTCATGGCTGATCTTAGCCTCCTCAGTCAGGAAGAGGGGGGCGTGTCTCCCTGGAGGGATCTTTTTTTCATGTAAAAGTATTTACAAATTAAAAAAAAAAGGAAAGAAAATGAGAAGAAAAACTCCTTTTGCTCATCAGTCCTACTCAGTCCCATAGCCATCTGCTCCTGGAGAGATCATTCTCTGTTCCAGCCTAGCTGATGGACTGTCTGGCACCTGGCACTGCAGGCATGTCCCACTCTGCTTTGAGAGCTGACATTCAACAGAAAATACCAGGATGACTGGAATATCAAGGAACCCAGCAGAAATTTTATGTTGCTGATTTCATCAACTCTCATTGAGGCATTTCTATTTAATCATGCCTCAAGTTTTACAGAATTGAGCCCACACTGAAGCAATGCCCACAGGGTCACATTTGCCTTTGAACTGAGAATTACAGAGTCCTCTATGGCAGTTCGAGCTGGGTAAGTGCCAAGCCCCACAAAATCTGTTATTTTGCATAAGGGGAAATAAAAAACATTGAGGAAAAACTAAAAATCTGTGAGGCAAAACAGGCACGCACTTGAGCAAGTACAGTATAAAGAAAGTTTTATTACTAACAGAATTAAAGATAAAAAGAAATAGTAAGAAATTAAAGCAAAAAACCAATCTCCCCTCTCTTCCAGCACCCCCCTCCTTCTATCAAACTTGCACAAAGGATGACAAAACATGAGATTTTGGTCAGATTTGCAGTTTTAGAAGTCTTTCCAATATTTGAGGAAAAAGAAGTTTTTCCAAACTGGCACTAGCAGACAGACCCGCCCGGAAACCTGCTGCCGTGAAAAACATCTCTCTCATGAAAATTCCGAAGTTTCCTTCATGCTGCCATTCATGGGCCACGCATGGGGTATCTTTCGTTTAAGGATAAATCATTTCAGCCTGAAAGCAGCAGCTCTCTTCTTCACAAAATCTCTGAAAGCTTCTTACAGTCTCTCACAGCTCCTGGGTGGCCTGGCATGGCTACCTTTTNGGGAGAAAGGAGAAGAGAAGCCCCCCCAGTGTCCAGAAGCCGCGCCGGGTGGTCTCGGCTATGCTGCACCTCATGATTGTTTCTCAGCTGCCCGCGGCTCTGGGACGGTTCTCCCGCAGTGTCCCGGGGGCCGTCCCCCGGCGCCGGGGAAGGGGAGGCCCGGGCCCGCTCTAAGAGACGGAGCCCGGAGCCCATTTTCCCCCGCCTCACCGCAGGAGAACTGGAATAAAGAAAGGAACTTCCCGCGCTTCCATAGGGCTTAAAAATGCAAATTCAAAAAAGCGCAATTGGCCAAAACACACGTCAATCAACTCAGCTCCAACCTACTACATCCTCACATTTTAATCTCTGCTCCACGTAAGTTATTTTTAAGGAAGTTATTGCAGAAATATATATGGAAGAAGAATGCACAGGCAGCCACTTACACTGGAAGAGACAGACAAGCACGTCTGAGGTCTGGCTGAGGATCAAAGACTGAGCTCACACACAGCTTTAGACTGTGCAAACACCAGGGCTTACGCCTGGTCTTTCCCTTGAACTAAGGCATCTGGGTGGCTTTTGCCTTTTCAGGATCAACCGAAATTTATGGCTTTTGAGAAAGCAGAATCTCTCCATTCACCATTACTTCACTGTATGCTTTGAAAGTCATTAGTGAAATTAATGTGGTAGTTAAAGCAATATCCCATCTTTACCAGGGCAGGAGCATTGGCAAGGGGAGACCAAGCTTGATTCCTCGATACAGGAACAAAACTTTTGACCCTTAACACTTCCATATGTGTGTCCCCAGGGAAGATATGATACAGTTTTAAGGGAAGATAGGCCATGAAAGCCCACACTCATGAATTAGAGCTGAAACTCCCATGTGCTTTCCAATGGAAAAAACACTCTCTCTGTTTGCCAGTCATTCACACATCTTTCTTGAGTTGTAATGTCATTTTCAAACAGGCCAGTGTGAGGAACCTGAACTCTGCAGTCAGGGACAATTTAACAAAATCTAAATTGTTAAATGAGAAACTACTCAATAAAGGTTTGTAATGATGCCGTGATGATTTTTGCCTTTTCTTTTATACCCCTTTTACGTACTCTTTTATATAGCTTTATGTATTCCTAATGCTTTTTACCCCACATATTTATAATTCCTTAAGTTAGATAGCCTAGCCTTTGTTAAGCCAGGAGACCAAACATCCTGGAAACCTCACAGTCAGGGGTCAGAACGCCCCAGACACCAAAGTCCTCTCCAGAGCACATCCTGTAAACTGAGATAGACCCATGAAGGGGGAAGAGTCCCTGGGACAGGGGGTTCACAAGAGCCTCTCACTGGGGAATCTTTGATAGATATGCTAATTTGTAAGACCTATAATTGTGTGTGCTTTTCGGGNNNNGGGGGGTTGCATGCACTTCGGGGGTGCTTTTCGGTGCATTCCACCGGGACAGAGTGCTGCAACAAGGATCCTTCAATAAATACTGAGGTAAACCCTTTTTTTTCCACCAAACCCTGTTTAGTTCTTAATTTTAAGACCAGGTAAAGGCAACAGTAAGACTCTGGAAGCATTAAAAATTCACATTGCCCCCCCCAAGTCTCAGACAATGAGAAGCCTAATCCAAGTTGTTGAAGTCCAGCCAGGAGTCCAGTGGCCATGGGGAAAGGCAGAGACCCTGAAGAAGGATTCCTGTTGGCAGCAGAGTGGGACAGCTGACCAAGGAGACTAACAAGGCCAAGCTCCTACAGCAGCTTCTGTACCTCTCAGGGAAGGGACTCTGCCACCCACTTCCCTGCTGGACCTGGAGCCAAGTTGGCTATCCACAAGGACTCTGAGCTAGCTGCCCCCAAAGACTTCAAGACAGCCACAGCGAAATCTTCCACATTGGGCTGTGCTGCAAAGGAGTAGGGTATCACCACATCACCACCAGCAGCCAAGAAATTGGCACTCTTTGCCTAAAAGCTGAGTCTGAGCTTCTGCCCAGAGACTCCAGTCAACACCTTGTGTGGATGCTGAAAAGCTGCTGGCAGAGAAAAATCCAGCATTTTGCAAGTATTCTGTGAGAAAGTCCTTGGTTCCCGCATAAACAAGCAAGATGGTTTTCGAAACATCTTGCAGGTGTGTCTTATTAGGGATCTAACAGGTGGCATGGAGTCCGGCCAATCGCTTGGAGAGGTGGTTGGACCAGGGACCACTGATCTTTGCCATATACCAATGCAAGGATTATTTAAAGCCTGCCTGTAATTAAATTAACAGGATGACGCTTTCCTTAACCTGACCTCCAACTTGGACCTCTGTTTTCACCTCGCCGCCTGTGTTGCAACAGCCACAACCTCTTGCCTTCTGAATTGAGGTTGTGTTGGGGGAAGGGTAGAGCTGCAGCCAGGTGCCTGCTTGGCTGGGGATGGATGTGGAAGAGCCCCCAGTCTACCCCCAGGGCTGTGACGGCTGTTCTTCTCTCCGTCTCAGTCAGGGTGTGGGACCAGGCTCCACTGTTTTTCACATCCCTGAGTGATGCCTCCTGCCCCCTTGCCTGGGACAGAGGGATGGCTGTTCCAGTCTCTGCAGTGGGGTGGCCAGGGCTTGGGACAATGAGCAGCAGCTTCAGGTCACTTAATTTCCTTCCATCCTTTTTTCCTTTGTTCTAACTCAAAACTTTTGATTCTCCCACCCTGAGCTTCCCTCCCCCCATTTCTGTGTCAGTTCTTTCTGTGGGCTCTCCTTTTTCTCTTGAATCATGGTAACCTCTATACTTTAGACCACATTTTTATTTATGTCAATAACTGTAGGGCAAAACCTGGCAGAAGATGAGCAGGAGCGACCACCACACACAGTCCCAGCCCTACATCTTGTCCCGCCCTGACTCCACTCCCAGACAAGTTCAGGTAAGCATTGCCATTGATCCAGGGCTCCCACACAGCAGCAAGGCCAGTTGCAGCCTTGGGGTGCTCCATGGGATGTCTGTGTAGCCTTGATGGCTCTCGTGTTCTCTGGGGCTGGCAGGGCTTGCTGCAGATCCAAGAAGCCAGGCTGTCTCTGGCTGTTGGCACAGGGAGGGAGGGAGCTTTGTAGGCCATGACCCTGTCCTGTGGGATTAGGAGATGCCATCGTGGTGTAGATCCTGCTCCAGGTCTCTCTTGTAGCCTTCACTATCAGCGTGTACTGCAGCAATGCTCACTGTTTACCAGTCCTCTGTGGGACAGCATGTAGGACATGCAGGTGAAAGTGGAGGATTACTTCAAAAACAAACATTGGAAGAGGAAGCATCGTAGCACAGAAAAGAGCCCTTGTGCTGTGGCTATGAGGAACATGAATGAAGTCTACAGCTCTCCCAAGATATGAATTGCCTCTCCAGAGGCCTTCAAGGATAAAGACCCCAAGCCTCCCAAGAAGGGCTTCAAGGATAAAGACTCCAGGACCCCCCAAGAAGGAGAAAATTCTCTCTCTGAAGGATTTTAAGGATAAAGACACCCTAACTTGCAGGGGCTCCTGGCATCAGGGGCCTGAAGCCCATCCCGGCACTCCCCTGAGAGTTCTAGGCCCCACTGACTGCTGCAACAGTGCTTCCAGGTCTATGCCCTGCTGCCCATAGCACTGCCAGACTCAGAGCTACTTGCCCCCAGCCTCTTCTGACATCCCTCAGCTGTCAGTGGGGAAGGATAGGCCTGACACAGCCCTGGGTGCACAGGCAGCACAGTACAAACAGAATGTGGTATAAGGAGATGGGCAGGAAGTTTCTGGGGGCCTCATATGCTATCCCAACTGCAGGTTCATTCCTCAGTGTGCAGCACCAATTCACACGCTATGGTGAGGGATTTCTATTTCTTTATTCTAGTTTGCAAAAGCAGGGAGCTGGGGGGTTCCTACAAAAAGTCGCCCACTGCCCACTCATCCAAACTTTACACTCTTGAGACATTTCAACAAAGGCATCACCATTCATTGCTTCCTCATCACATAACTTTTTTTATTAATTAGCACTCATTTTTCCCTATTTTTGGGGGGTATTTCTCATTTCCCAGGGTGATTTATTTGTCTGCAGACACAGCCCTTCCCTCCATTGCAGTGGAGTTGGCATGTGTTTTGAGTAGGTGGTCAATCAGACAGTGATCACAGTCTTTTACTGATGAAAGTACCCTTCCCCAGGTACTGCTCAGTCCTGCTGACTTCCCTCCCGGTGCTCTTGACCAGACAGCCCATTCCTCTTGGAATTGTCTTCCCTTTTCCTTAAGCAAAAGATTAGCCAAGCATATAGCCTTCACAATGCAATTGCTTAATCAGAGCTGTCTGGCTACAGCCATTGATTTACTAAAAAAAAAATGGCAGTTTGGTTCACATCTTGAGGGTCTCAAATCCTGAGGAGCTCAATAGTATTTCCTGCCTTCGAGTTTATGATATTTGTCTTTGCAACAAGGCTCGAAAGCCTCATTACTTTTCCTGGCTATCAACATGTGAATACCTACTGTGATCACATAATTAATCTTTTGGTACAACTCGAGGTGATAATACCTCCTTATTGTCTAATTTATTCTTTCTACTTGCTAGATTGCATTTGCCGTGGGATTGCTCTTGCCTTGCATTGCATACCCATCCTATGCTGCAACTTGCATACACCTTGATTGCCTGTTCTTGCCCTTCCTTTGCCTGCCCCTTCTTTGACTTGTATTGGCTTGACTACTCCTGCCTCTCCTTGCCTTATCAACCTTATCCACTTTTCCTTACCTTGTCTATCACTCCTTGCTTTACCTTGTCTTGCCTACTCCTCCCGCTCCTTGCCTTACCTTCCCCTCACTGGACATGACTTCCCTACCTCTCCCCTGCCTTGCCTTGCCTACAACTTCCTGGCCTTCCCTTACCTACCCCTCCCTTGCCTTGCCTTTCCTTCCCACCCCTTGCCTTGCCTTGCCTTGCCTGACCCTCACATGCCTGGCCTTGCAATGCCTACCCCTCCCTGCCTTGTTTTGCTTACCCAATATTGCACTTCCTTGCCACGCCTGACCACCCCTTGCCTTGCCAACCCCTCCCTCACCTTGTCTTTCATTGCTTATAGCTGCCTTACCTTACCTGGCCTTTCATTGCTTACCTGTCACTTGCCTATCATTCTGCACTTGCTCTTGCCTTCATGGATTTCACAGAATATTCTTAGTTGAATAGGACCAACAAGAATTATCAAGTCCAGCTCTAAGGTGAATGGCCTTTCTCTGCAGTCTTGCCTTGCCTACCCCATCCTTGCCTTGCCTTGCACACACTTCACTAGCTTTGCCTTGCCTGCCCCTGCACTGCCTTGCTTTGCATACCACTCTCATGCCATCCTTTACCTTCCATTCCCATCCCTTTCCTTTCCTTGTCCTGCCTTGCCTTGCAAGCCCCTCCCTTGCCTTCCCTTGCGTGCCTTCCCCTACCTACTCCTCCCTTGCATCTTGCTTTGCCTACCCCTTGCTTTCCTGACTGTGCCTTGCCTGTCCCTCCTTTGACTTGCATAGTTTTGCCTACCTTTTCCTTACTATGTCTTATCAACATCACCCTTACTTTGCCTTGTCTTCCCTACACTTTCTTGCATTGCCTAACCCTCACTGAGCTTGCCTTGCCTTCCTCTTCCTTGCTTTGCCTTGCTTTGCCTACAGCTTCCTGGGCTTTCCTTGCCTACCCATCACTTGGCTTGTATTGCCTTACATGCCCATCTGCCACCTTTACTTGCCTTTCCCTTTATTGCCTACCCCTCCTTATCCCTGCCTTGCCTACCCATCACTTGCCTTGCCTTCCTCTCCCCTGCTTTGCCTTGCCTTGTCTACAACTTCCTGGCTTTCTCTTGCCTACCACTCCATTGCCTTACATTGTGTCTTGGTTTGAAAGACAGGTGTCTGCTAAGGAAGGCAGGAGCCTCCCTCGGAATGAAAAATGTAACCCCCTTCCCTCCGAATTACTATAATTTTGAAATTAAGGTGTTTTCAGGCAAAGATATGAGAAATAGGGATAAACAGTTCTTTATTAGTATATACAACAAGGCAATAATGCAGATACACTGGCTTAAACTGACAGAGTCAGGATACAGCCTGACACCCTGTCGGGCAGGGTGGTGGTAGCAGTCCGATCAGGTGGTGGCTGGAGTCCTCTTTGAAGTGATAGATACGGTTCAGTCAAAGTGGTGATCCTGTAGAAGGGTCTGGTCTTCCTCTGAAGGTCCAGTGTTGGTTACGTAGCTCTTGTCCTCTGGGAATCAAGTAGGTAAGGGCTGCCTGTGGTGTTCCAAACTTCAGATTATATCCAGGTAGGAATGCTTGGTTCCTCCCCCTGGGCAGGGCATCTCACAATGGGATGGTGTAATTTTATGAGTCATGCAGTGAGGCTAGATGGCCTATTAACAGAAGATATCTCCCCAGAGGGAATTATCAGGGATGTGTCATGGAAGAGGTAAAGAACACTGCCCCACCTGGTTTTAACAGATGGTGATAGAATACATGCTTTTGGTTACATCTTACATTGTAACCTAAGACACATTGCCTTCAGCTCACTGGTCTTGCCTTGCCTACCTCTCCCCTGCCTTGCCTTACCTATCTGGCCCTTGCCTTTCCTGACCTTCACTTGCCTAGCCTTTCCTTGTTTTCCCCTTCCTTGTCTTGCCTAAACCACACTTTCTTTCCTTTTTATTCCTTCTTTTCCTTTTCCTCATTGCTTCATGCTGGGCCCTGGCTAATGCTTATCATGTGCTGCTCAACACCGTAGAGCAACACCTACAGCCAGAAGGAAAGGAGAACAAATCGGAAAATGCCGTGGTCTCTCAGGCCACAGTTAAAAACAAAAGGGCAGCTAAAGGCAATAGCAGTCACCCCTGCTCAAATGAGAAAATACAAGACCAAATCCTTTGGCCCAGTGGATAAAAATGGGGAGACAGGACAGACAGCAGAGGACTCAGAGCTGAAAATAATCAGCTTATCCTGAGAAAGTCTACACAACATGTGGAAAGACCTCACCCGACAAACAGATGAGCCCATATTGAGCTGGTTGATTGGAGTCTAGGACACCACAGCCAACTACAATTTTGCATGGTACTGGAGGTAGGCACTTGGGATCTTTTTCACATGATGTGGGCATTGACCAGGGGATCACAGGGAAGCCATAACCACTCCACCTCTGAACGTGACTCTTAACAAGTGTGAAGAAGAAATGCCTTTGCCAGGAAGACATCCAGCTGCAACAAGGCCTTTGGTAAACCATGGAGCAAGGAATCCAATGCTTGAGAGATCTTGCTGTGCCAGAGATAATTTTCCCAAATAATGACGGACCCACTAACAGTCCAGACCTCGGAAAACGTAAAACACTTATAAGTTTGAAACTCACATGACTCTAGCCGTAAGTAATGCCACTTCCTAGTGACGCTGCAGTGGGGTGAGGAAAACAAGACATTGGGTGCTGTGACAAGAAGGCTCCAGACATATGAAGATATTGTCCACACCCCAACAGCAGGCCAAGACTCAGCCGTGGAAACAGACCTAACTAAACATATGCAGAAATTGGATGAGAAGATTGAAGAGAGCCATCAGAAACTCAGAAAGGAACTTAAGGAGGACATTTTTCATGCCTCACCAGTGCAGACCAGGGTCTCTGCTATTAAGTGAGTAGTGGAAACTACTCAAGGTACAAGGTGGATCAAGTCAGGTAGCGGAGCTGAAAGCTGTCCAGCTGTCTTTGGATACCACTGAACTAGAGAAGTGGTCAACATTACCTCCACACTGGCTCGTGGATGGTAGCACTCTTTGGGAGTGGCTGGCTGATTGTGAAACATGTGCTGTGATCAAGCAAGACCAAGCAGGTAAAGCCCCCGTGGTATGCAGAGCATTGGTCTAAATACAAGTATGCGGAGGCCTGGCAGATCAATTACATCACACATGCTGCAAACACACCAAAGCAAGCGTTACGTGCTTACAACGATAGAAGGTATCACTGGATGGCTGGACATGCACACTGTGCATCACACCACTGCCTGGAACCACATGCTAGGCATTGAAAAGCAAGTCCTATGGTGATATGGCAGCGCTGAAAGAATTGAGTCAGACAATGGGACTCATTTCAAAAATAGACTTATAAACGCTGGAGTAAGAGAACAAGGTATTCAGGGGCAAAGCAAGGGATGCTCAGGAATGGCAGGGATGGGTAGGAAAGCCAAGGCGCCAGGGAGGAGAAAGGCAAAGCCAAAGACAGCCAGAGAAGAAAGCAATAGGCAGGTAAAGGCAGTGGATGTGCACACAAGGCAATGCAAGGCGAAGGAAAGGTAGCAGAGGAAGGTAGGCAAGGGCTGGGACTGTGTCCTTAG
>VZRR01006417.1:14775-34264 GCA_013398015.1 Oreocharis arfaki | reverse complement strand
GGGGGAGGGTGGGGGGGCGGTGGGGACAAATGTCATTTTAGTCTATTTCTCAAAACCTAAATTTTAATAAGAAAAGCTTTTGCCAGTCCCCCCAGTTTTTTGGAAGAAGGGCCCTTCCTGAAGGGAGGAGGAAGGGATTCCCCCGTGCTGCGTGTCAGTTGTGTCAGAGTGAACATCAGAGCTCCCGAGGTGCTGTTGCCTGCTCCAAATCCCGGTGCCGTCGGTCCTCCCGCGGCGTCTCCCCGCTCACCCCGAGCCCGTCGCTCCGAACCACGCTCAGTGCACTGCCAGATGGTCCGGATTCCTGGTGTCCAGTCTGGGATATTCTGGCTCAAAAAGGAGCTGCGCTTCCTCTTTTTCTATTGTGGATCCCTCAGATACAGAAACCTGCCTTTAAATGTTATTTCCCTCTCAAAGTCAGGGTTGGTTTGTGCGGAGTTGTCAGACAACGCGCGGATGTGAACGTGTCCACCCTCACTCTAAACTTGGCCCTCTACGAGTGCGAGCTGAAGATTCTTACGGTTTTTAGCAACTTCTCCATTTCAGTAGTCCACAAAGGGAGGGGAGTTTGACAGTTGTTGTAAAATGTTGCAGATTGTAGCCCATGTCCTGCCTAAATTACCATGATTGTTCATGAAAAGTACCTTTAATAAAGCTGGATACGGTTTGGCTTGGACTGTTCTTAATGCTCTCTAATTTCTCTTGCCTTCAGTTCATCTCGTGTGGTTTAAGAGCATTTGCCGTGTGCATGTCTGTGTTTGTGTTTTCATTCAGATAATTAATTGTTGTAATTCACACCTGAAAAGCAAGGTTCCCTTACCTAAAAGCTAGATCACTGCAGGATGTTTTTAAAGCCTTGGCTCACTTGGAGGCTGAAAATGGAGCATGTAAGTGAATCTAGTGAGATAAATTATCTTTATTTTCCAAAATCTAGCACTGTACAAAGCGGGGAGGAATACAGTGATCTTGCTGCAGAGAAAAGCAAATTCTGGTGAGCTTTCCCTGGGAGTGAAACCAGGACTGGCTCCATAAAACTGATGATGTGTTACATTTCTGCACTTAAACTTGAATATTGTTGCTCCTGCTAATCGAATCCAGACCTGGCTGTGGTAGTGACTAAGCAGGAGACGAGATTTTTTTTGAGTAAAAATGCACCATTTTTGTAGTTGCTACTTAGGCTCCAGAGCAGAGCCAAACCCAAACCCCCCTGTGTAAATATCTCCTTCGGTGACTGTTGGAGTATTTTTTCCATCTCTGCTTGGATTTCCCTGGGATTTCAGTGTCTGTGATTAAGTTCAGTGACCTGTTTCAACCTGTGCTGCTTTCAGGGGGAATCCAGTGAAGCCGAACAGGGCAGAGTTTCACGTGCGGAAACGTCCGAGCTCGGGAGTGCTGGCAGCGCTGCACACACGGGAGGCAGTTTGGGATTGTACCCCGGGAGCTGCTCCACCGTGTGCTCCCCTAGCTGGTGTGTCCAACAGAAAAGAAACGATGAACAATCTTGTTTAATCTCCAATAAACCCCACCCAGAAACAGCCACCCAACCTCCTGAGCGGTCACTGGAGCGGCGGGGCGGTGGGATGTGGCTGCAGGAAGGAAAATTGAATAAAGTCTTTTAGGAACAGGAAGTTTGAAGTGGCCTGCCTTGCTTTTGTAGAGTCTTGCCTTGCTGGGCACCTACAAATGAGCGAGTACTTCCAAAGGAACTGGGTTTGAAGGGGTTGCCAGGGGCCAAGTTGCCAGCTGGAATGTTCTGGTGTTCCCCGTGTCCATCACCGGGGCTGGGCGACCTCTTCACCCCCGGTCATTAAACAAAGTGCTGCTAATGAAGGGGAATCTCACGGCTGCTCTTTGTTGAAGTTACTCCTTAACTTTTCCATCCTGGCACCCCCAGCAGCCTGTGCTGACCCGCGTGGTTCCTTGCAGGACGTTTTCTCCAGCCCAGCGGGAAAAGAGCGATTTTAAGTGGTGTCTGCCCCCTAAATTCCTCCGAAAGCAATGGATATTTTCAGGGAGAGATTCCAAAGCTTGCTCCATCCCAGGTGCTTCCCACTGGATGTGCCCTGCACTGCTGGAGTTGTTGGCCTGTTGGGCTGGACTCGACACGCAGGGCTCATCTATTTCTCCTTAAGCAAATAGAGGGTGAGAGATGCTGAAGCCAGTAAATCCAACTAATTAGCTGTGTAAATTAAAGCTGGGGCGCAGGAGCTGAGCTGCAGCCCGTGCCTGGATCGTGGTTAGAGGCACCACAAATCTGCATCGCCGCCAGCCAGAACGCCTGAAGCTGAACAGATATTTTCCTGCTAAATTGTAATCATTTTACGTGGAAAATTGTCTCTTGTGTGTCTGTTGGGAATGGGATTGGTGCTGCCACGTGCAGTTAGTGGGCTGGTCTGTCGGGTGGGCTCTGCAGCAGCAGGGGTTTTGTCCTGCTGGGGCTTTGGGAAACATGACATCCAGGATGCAGAAAGTCACCGCTGGCAACAGAAAGGCAGCTGAGTTCAGTGCCAAATTACAGAGCAAAGTCTCTGGACTCCCCCAAAGAAGCGACAATTAAACTGAGCAGAAGCTGATGTGAGCAGGTTGCCAGCCAGTGGCCACCTCCCAATATCCTACAGAGCCACCTTTCCCCCAGCTGTGGTTTTATGTTAAATTGAAAGTGGATTGGACTAAAAAACCCCATGAGAACAGGTGAACTGGCTCATGTCAGGAGGACTCCACAAGTCCCTGCTCCTCCCAGTCCAGTGCCCTAGGATTAACAGTTTTGAGTTTCAGAATCATTTCCCCCTGCAGCAGTTTTCCTTTTGCCTTCACAGAGCTCAGTTCAATTTGGGAAAAAGTGACAGTATCCTCCTCCCATCCCTGAGCCCTGCCACGGGTGGGATGGAGGGGAACAAGGAAGGAAAATGGACCGAATCCAGTGAGTGCATCCAGTGGATGTTGAGTTGCAGGATCATCTGTGCCAGAAGAATCACACAGCTTGATGGCACAGGGATTTCATTGTCCCTAAATCATCCCAGATATGGTAATACCATACCCAGGGGCTAATATTGCTGACTATAATTCCTGAGAAATGGCACCTTGTCCTGCAGCTGGTGGAGATGAAATGGAGCTCGAGTTAAACTCACAATTTACAGAGGGAGCCCATCGTTCGTAAGGGATGGGAAGGAGATGGCACAGGGGGAGCTGTGGTTGAGTAAAGTTGATTGAGGCTAATAAAGAGCTTTAGTAAGTTGGCTTTAGAAGATTTTTGATGTGAAAGACTGGGCTTTTTAAAGACCTTTGAATAAAAACTGTTTTGTCATTTTTTTTGGCATTTTAACCATCTCCTTATGAAGGGATTTAGAAAATCTATGGGGTGGCAGAAGAAACAGGAGTAGAAAATTTCGGGGAAAGCTTCCTAACTGTGAGACCTTTTAAAATGCATTAAAGCCTCCAATCCAAAACATTTCATTGCCTTAAGTACTACAAACCAGCCTGGAGAAAGTGCTTGGAGAGCACAGAAGGAACAGTCCCACGGTGGCTGCAGGTGGCCCAGGTGTGGAGTAGGCACCACAATTCTCTGCATTTTGCTGGACACATAAACCCCAAACGAAATTTCTGCTTCTCCCTTTCTAAACAGATTTGATAGTTTATTTAATTTATCCTCACTCAGTTATCCCACTGAGATTACTTTCGGATTTTGGACAAATTTCCCTGCAGGCAGCAGCTCTGCCGTGTAGAGGTGGGTGTACGTGGCAGTCTCCTCCTGGAGAGGAGTTACTATTAGGTTACCATTAATCTGGTTCCTCCAGACTCCTATTTCAGCATTGCCCAGACAGATTTTGTTTGCTTTTATTCTAACGAGGTGGTGTCTTGGTGCTTCTCGGTGGAATCCAGCCTTACCTCAGCTCCAGAGCTGAACATTCCCGTGTTAGGGGTTCTGAGTTTAGCCCGAGGACTGATTGTAAACTTGGGCAATTAAATAAGCTTTTCTCATAATTTCCTTCTTACTGGAGATAACAGCAGAGGTTGTTCCTGTGCTGTGGGTGCTTGGTGGATGGGTTTCTTTGGCCTGCAGCCTGCCTGGAAGTGCCCAGGCTTCCCTGCCTTACCATGATCTGACCAACTTCGTGCTGCCGAGCCCCACAGAGGAAAATTCCGTGGATACTGAATTAATTGCTCTTGCAAAAAATATCCACGATTTCAGAAGCAAGCTGGATCTGAGGCACGCTGGCAGGAAAAGGATGGATTCGGCAACCTCCCGGGGTCTCCTTGCCGCAGCCCGGTGGACGCAGGGATTTGTGCGGGGCTGTTTAGCTCATTAACACGCTGTGATTAACAGCCTGTTCCTTCCCTTCGCCACACGGTGGTACCAGGAAACACGGAATGGGGCAGGGAGGCCAACAAGTGGCAGGTAGCGTCCAAAAGCAGCTCAGCAAACCTGGGGAGACCGGAGCCTGGGTTATCGCAGTCTGATGAGTGCTGCTTGCTTCTAGGAAGCAGCAGCGCGGCTCCAGCAGCCTCCATCCTCTGCCACCTCCAGGGATCGGTGTCAGACACACTCCACTCACCCGAGCAGTGCGAGCCCTCTCCGAGCCTCTCTTTCCAGTTTTTGTTGTGTTTTTACTCGAAATCCTCATCAGTTTCCAGGCACAGCTGACATTGCAAAGGAATTTATCCGTGTTACACCAAGCCTTTGAACTTAGGCTTCCCATATTCTATTTTAAGAATCACTGGACCATTCCTTTTCCTCCTCAGGCCGTTATTGCAGCTGCTGTGGCACATGTCCTGAACGTTTGAGCCTAAAACTAGACCTGCCACTCTCCATCTCATCTGTCTTCAGCCTGGGAAGGGACACTTTATCCTAAACCCAGATTTAAATAGGTAGCCTGTAAGCCTGGTCTCTTTCAGGCTTGATGGCACAGACTACTTATATCAGACTTGCTGAATCTTCAGCCTGAGATCACAGAATAAATGGGGATGTTCAAAGAAATAATACTTTAATTACTGAAAAGTTTCCTGTGCTTTTTGCGTTATTTCATTTTGCTTTTGTATCCCAGTATCTGAGTGTGTGTGCTTTTTCTCTGCAAGCCAAATCTAGGAAATTGAATTGTAAATTCTGTGCTAATCTCCTTAAAAGTCTAACCAGAGTGATTTTTCTGGTGCTGTAAAACTCTGGGCTCCCTTTGCCAGGCAGCAGCTTTTACCTGCACTGCATTAAAGGCTCCCAGAATGATATCCTGTGACATGTATGGTGCTGAAGCAATGCCACCAACTGCTGGTTTTCCTTCATTCCCAAAAGCCTTAGTCGTTGGGTTATCTCCTTCTAGCACATGCTTTCCATGTTTATCTTTTCCAAGGAGCGGTGTTGAAAGCTGGAAAGGAAGTGGCTGCTTCCCAGAGCTGGCGAGATTGCAGGGAAAGCACTTGACACCCTCATGACACTTCCTTGAAATGCATGCAAAACGGAAAGATGAGCTCCTGGTGAGCCAAACTCATTCCTCTTGTTCGGTTCTCAGTGCCTGCTTGGGTCGGGGATTTATGAATTTATTGGGGTGGGGATTTATTGGATAAAGTGGGCAAAACACCACCCAGCATTATCGGGGAAAAGCAGAGGGCAGAGATTTCCAGTCACAAGTGTAAATGCTGTGGCGTGAAGATGTAGCAAACATTGAAACCAAATGTTTCAGGGACGCCTGAGTGTGCTGAAGAACACGTTAAGTTTTATTCACGTCTCCATTGAACAGGCCCTGTCACCATGCCCTGGTAGTTCCAGATAACAAACCTACAGCGATTGTCCTGTGATCAGGGAAACGAGCAGCCCAGGGCTCCCACCCATTTGCAGGGAATTGTTGGGAGTTTGGCTTAGTGATTAACTCAGTGAGTGAACAACTTCCATCAACAAAGCAGGGGTGAGCCAGCTTCAGTTTATGTGTTCTGTTTGGGGAGGAGAGGCCAGGCTGGATGCGGCTCGGAGCACCCCAGGACAGCGCAAGGTGACCCTGCCCGCGGCAGGGGGGTGGAATGAGATGAGCTTTGAGGTCCCTCCCAAGCCAAACCTGGGATTGTATGAAATTCTGGGATTCAATGAAAACCATAGGCTGGTTCAGCCCAGACTGGGAATGCTGATAAACCCTTTCCTCCTGCCCCTGGAGGAGGTCAGGCTGGCAGCCCCCACTGCTGGGACTGACGTGTGCTGGCCCCAGCTACGTGATATCCTCTCCTGTGAGCCTGCCCTGCGCACAGGAGCGAACAGATTGTTCAAGATAAACCTCCCCAATGTCACCCCAAGGTCCTTATCACGTGCTGCGTGCCCGGAACCGGCTCCGAACATTCCCGGCCCCTGTGCACCGGAGCGCTCAGGAGTGCAAGGTTTCGTTTCCAAACTCAGGCTCGCCGGGTGAAGAAGCGGTGCCTGAGCAGGTGGTGTTGCACAAACAGACAGAGGTGAGGACAGAACTGCGGCTTCCTCGTGCTGCTGAGCGGCTCCCCAGCAGTTCCCAGGCTCCGCTGCCTTGCGCAATTCCCTGTGCAGTGCGGGGCTCTCCTCACCAGAGGGAATCTTCCCGCAGCGCCGCCTCCCACTCGCGGGTTCTGCAGGTTTTTGGCAAAGGAGTCACAGTCCCCCCCCCGTCTTACACTGGGAGGAAAAATCCCTTCATTTTGCCCCTGCCTGGTGCAGGACCACGGAGGGCAGCAAACACTCTGCATGGGCTGGTCTGCCCTGCTCTTGAGCTGCTTTGCTCTCCACCCCAACCCTTTCCACTTCGCTGAAAACACCACAGTGCTGGTATTTAAACCCATCTGGTTTTGTCTGAATAGTGATGACAGTTAAAGCCATGCCTGTATCTTCCTCTTCCGAAAGCTTCCGCTGGTGATCTTGCAGAAGGGACATTTATCTGGTGGTAATTGACTCCCGTATTAACTTCCAACTGGCAAACAGCTGCCAAAAACTGCTTTCCATCTCTGTTGATCAATAGTCCCTTTCAACAAGTATCTGGTGTTGCAGAGCGTTAACAGCTAACAGCACTATGATCCTTATCCTATTTTAAGGACTGTAGCATATCTCAGAGTCCTTATACCTGGCAGAAGACTTTTGAGTTAAATAATGTTGCATCAGATGTTATTTATTATCCATTTCCGACACACTGACCCTTTTTCCACCCTATCTTGTGCAGGGCCGCTGCCACAGGACATTTATCTCCAACATTATGTCAGTGGCTGCTTAGGTTGAGGGGGGAAAATGATTCTGTGCAGACTGCAAATAGAAAAATGAGATGGCAGGTCTGGCCAGGAATTTCTGACACCAGGCTGGGAGAAGAGGGTGAAAGGAGTCGTTGCCTGCCATGAGAGTCTCGGGTTTGCTGTCACTGAAGTCAGTAGCAAATCCAAACCACCTTCCATGGCTGGAGCTGTTTGAACTGCCACTGCCTCTGGCCAAATCTTTCTTGGCACAGAACAGCATCCACTGAAGCTTTTATCTACCCACTGGGTGACAAAATACCTGATTAATCAAGTTTTTACTTTGTGAGTTACTGTCACTCAGTGGCTGGGCATGCACAGGACAGCAAAGCAGAGGCGAGTGAGAGGGGATGTTCTTGAATTCTTGGACATGAACTTGGGGACACATTTCTTTGCAAAAGATATTTAGTCCTCGGTGGCAAAACATCAATATCTGAGCAACACTTCCCTGCCCTCTGCACAGTGACAGAGGAAAGGCACAGCCACAGCACAACAAGGAGGTGGCTTCGATCGCGTGGGTGCCCACAAAGTTTAGAGGAAGAAAGATAAAAGTAAGTTCTTGCTTTGGTTGCTAGAAATTATCTTTTCTGAGCAGTTCCGCTGTACAACGGTGAAATGGGAGCAGCACACAAGAGCTAGGCAGGTGGATTTGTCCCCTGCTAATGGAAAACCCTTTGGGCTGGACTTGGAGTGCCTGGATGGGCGCTAAAAAATAATTCTGCAAGAGGATTTTTCTAATAGAGGATCAGGTGTGTCCTCCCTCATCAGCAGAGGGGTGAGGACTCCTGCCAGAAGTGCACCAAGCCTCTCCTCAGAGAGCCAGGAAAGGCCCAGCTGGGCAGTGTCAGAACTGTCCTCATGAAGGAAAGAACAATTTAATACTCAAGCAGCAAAGCACCAGCCTTGCATTTCTGCCCCATTTTGTGTGTGCTACGAGACATGCAGTGCTGCAAAAATCCAAGAGCCTCCTTAAGTCCAGAGTCTGTTTGTTTGGGGTTTTTTGTGATGCTGATGAGGGAGAGATGGATTTTCTTCTGCCAGGGAATCGAGTTTCTGCCATCACTGAACCTGTTGTGCCTTTTGTTCAGCTCCCAACAAGGAAACCATTGAGCACTGCTTGCATGTATCTCCTACCTGGCCATGAAGCCAACTGAGTCATCCCTGTGCTCTGCACTGCCTGAAGCACTTAGAAAATACAGAAAACAATTGTTATTAGGAGAGACCTGATTCTCTCTCCCTAGAAGATAAAGGGCCCTCTTTCCCCACCTCTCCAAAAACTTGTGCTCATGTTATGCCCTCCTATCTGATACAATCAGTCATTAGGCCAAAATATTCCTGGCCAGGATATTTTCTCCTGTTTTAGAAGTCTATTTTTCTGCTTATTCTGAGGATGTGGCTTTTCAAGGCTGGATGTGAGCAGTGGTCTCTGTTTAGTAAGGGGACTGACAAGTAAAATGCTGCCAGTCATATATTGGTCTGAAATCAGACATAAAGTTTGGGCTCCTCCTAAGGAAAATAGATTTCTGTGGTGTTTGGGCTCCTCACCAGGATTTCCGAAATTTGCTTCCAATTCTAAAATGGTTTCTTTATTTTTTCCATGGAGTGATGGCATCCCAGACCCCGGAACGGGGTAATTGGGAGCAGGTATCTGTGCGAGCCTCCTGCGGAGCAGGACCAGGCTTGTTCAGTCACAGGATGTCAGCTCGAGACCGCAAACACTGGAATGACACTTCCCTCTCCCTGGAGCTGGAATTCTGTTGAAATGTGCTTTTGTTTTCCCCTCCTCTGTCTGGAGAAAGCGGGACCTGTGTGCTCTGGAAGCAGCACAAAACCGAGGGTATCTGCTTGTATCCACTTAAAAGTCCCATCATTTGTTTACAAGTTCTTAAACCTAAAAGAACCATAAACCCTGACTGTACTTCGTGCTGTGTTTACTCAGGTTTTTCTCCCTCCTGGGGGACAGTGCAAACAGCCCTGGCAGCTTCACTTCTGTTTACAGTCTCTGATAGTTTTCTCTTTCATGTTTTCACTCCCTCACATAGCCCTACACTGAAATAAGCTGCAAACATAGCTGTGTGCTCATTAAAAACAAAATTTGATGGATAACTTGCTCTAAATGACTTCCCACCTGGGCTGCAAACCTGTTCTAAAAATTAAATTTAAAAAGGTGAGGAATTGCTTGTATTTTACACGGGGTTTTGAAAAAGCCTTTTTCAGGCAGAAAAAGGAATATTTTACAAAATAAATTCTTCCCTGTGAGGGTGGGCAGGCCCTGGCACAGGGTGCCCAGAGAAGCTGTGGCTGCCCCTGGATCCCTTGAAGTGCCCAAGGCCAGGTTGAACGGGGCTTGGAGCAGCTTGGGGCAGTGGAAGGTGTCCCTGCCATGGCAGGGGTGGAATGGGATGGGCTTTGAGGTCCCTCCCAGCCCAAACAATTCCATGATTCCGGGTGTAGCTGGAGCCACTCTCGGCCTCTCGATGTTTGCAGGCAGAGCTGGTCAGGGGAGCCTGCAGAGCTCTGCTGCGCTGCGTGTGCTGAGCACCGTGAGCACGTGCAGNGGGATGGGCTTTGAGGTCCCCTCCCAGCCCAAACAATTCTATGATTCCGGGTGTATCCCAAGCCCTCAGCAGCTCCTCGTGAATCCAAAAGGACGGACGGGCCGTGAAACAGCTCCCCTGAGGTCCCAGGAAACAGCCGAAGATCCACGTGGAATTGGGCAAAGCATTATCGGCCCCGCATAGCTCAAATACCAAAAACCCAAGTCACCTCCCACTCTCCCCTCAGACGCTGAGATGTGTGGGTTTGGAACAGATGTTTTTCTCCTTTTGTTCGGGTGTCAAGGGCCGTGTCCTGCGCAGCAGCCGGACCAGCACTCGTTTATTTGCATCCGGGAAAGGGAAGGTAACTGATACAGGAGACGGGCAGCGATTGTATCCATGACAACCGGCAGATACGGCCCCGCTGCCTCGCAGCTCCTTCCCCAGCGCCTTCCCAGGGCACATCCCGGCTCACACGGGTCCCTCTCCCCAAGGCACCGCTCGGCTGCGGTTCGGTATTCCTGAGGGAAAGGCGCAAAATCCACGAATTAAGCACGTTTCCTGGAGCCAGCAGCTCGATCAGTTCTGCAGCAGAATTCCCTGGTCGAGCTGCGTGTGCTTCACCGAGGGGCTCCCTGGGAGGGGCTTCGGGAGGTCCGCATGCAGGGACGGCGTGGTTTTACAGAAATTCTGCGTAGGAGCAGGGTGGGCTTGGCAGACTGAGAGGCTGCGGAGCCAGCAGGCAAAATGCAGTTTATTCTGCCAAAAAACCCCGGGTTTAGATGTGCTGGACGCCTTCAGAAATGCAGCTGAGCCGAGCGAGGGAATGTGGTGCTCACCTGTGCGGGAATGTCGGCAGAGGCTGGAGGTGTTTGCTCCGTGGATAAGCCTCAGTCTGCACAATCCCTGCCCAGGGAACAGGAGCTGCCTGGGCTGTGCTTCCCCGAGAGCTCTGCATCCCGCTGCCTGCTGCGGTGCAGCTCCTGCATTCCGACCACTGCCTGGACCTGCCTCGGAAAGCGCTGGCATTTGAGGCAGCTGCAATCGCACCCAGTGTGGAGGAACAGGAAGAGATCTGTCAGGAAAGCAAAAAGCTCTTAAAGGCAGCCGGTTTTTTCTCATTTCCAGGGCCCCTGCTTTGTATCTTCAACGTGGTGTGTACCACACCAAGGAAAGATGTTCCTGGGATCAAAACAAGGTGATCCATCATCTCTTCCTCCACAGTGGCAAAACAAAGCAGAAGAGGCAGAGAAATGAGATGGTGAATGGAGAGCTGGGGATTAGAAGACAGGACATGGAATTCACATTCTGCCCTGATGTTGAAAACCTGCCTCGGTTTCCCTGTGAGGACAACAACGAGCTCTGGACCTGACTGGTCAATATTAAAAGTACGAAAAGGGCTGCTGCAAGCTCTAATTAATTGACTGTCTTAGCAAATTAGACGAGCCTGTAAATTGTAGCAGGAATTTGGGGCTCAGCCTTGGGAGGTCTTGCGCCTGTGAGCGTTTTTGCATTTCCTTGTGTGTGTGTAAAAGCAGCATCACACAAAGCAGGCAGGGAAGGAGATGCCCGTGGATTCAGAGAAAAGAAAGGATGCAGTGAGCCCCGGGAGCCCTGGGTTACTGTGTGGTCACGGGGAGAATCCCTTGGCCAGCTTTTGGGACAGTGAGTCAAAATTGGATCTGGTAGTGACACAGATCAGCCTCCATCCGCTTTGGAAGTGCTTTGGGGATGTCCTGGTTTTGGCTGGGATGGAGTTAATTTTCTTCTTAACTGGCTTAACGAATGTTGTCAGCCTCTCTGCAAAGGAAAAATGTTACACAGCCAGCCAGCTGCAGAGGCAAAAATATCTACATTTGTATTTGAGGTAGGATTTGATGGTTTTAAAACCAAATTGAACCCGCAGTATTTTGAATTTTCAGCAAATGCAGCACTGACAAAGGAGCCAGCTGATCCCAAGTCTCTGTTTACCACAGCAGCAGCTCTTCCCAGCCTGCAACTGTCTCAGAAAAATGCCAGGCTATATGTTTTAATCACTGTATTTAGCCATGACAGTCACCCAAACAGCAGATTTTGCTTTTTGTACCCTGCTTCCAGGATCAAGGATGCTTTTTATAGCTGTTCTTTGACTGGAAATAAACCCTGGGAGACACCACTACCTCATTTCTCTTACCCTGACATCCTGCCCTGAACTTAGCAGCAATCTCCCGTGGCACATTTCACCTTCTGTTAATCCAGCTAGGATTCAGCATTATCTGGTGCAGGAATTGAGGGAAGGTCAGTGTGAGAACACCTTCCATCAACAGAGAGATGGCTTCTCTTGGAGTCCTGGAGCTGGTGATGGAGAGGCCGCAGCATTTCCTCCCAGCATCACTGCTGGGTTTCTGTGGTGTCACCACAGCCTTTTTTTTGGGTGTTATTATAATTTTGAGATACTGTAGAGCTGCCTCAGCAAAATCCTCTCCTTTAACAAAAGTAGCTGCAGAGATGCAGAGCAAAACCACACACAAGCCGTTTGTGGTCTCCCCGATGTCTTTAATTTGCTGTTTTGCTAGAAGGAGTGGACAGGATAATTTGGCATTTTGTTTAGGTAAAGCTTCATGATTTCTGTCTTTGCCAAGTCCTGGAGCACCCTGCCTGTCTCTCTGTTGTGAAATATGATGGGTTTCCTGCATCCCAACAGACCTGCCAGGGGTGGAAGCAGGAGCATTTCTGTCTCCATGCTCTCCAGAGCTCAGCACCTGATCCCGTCTCACTTCCATGGATAACCCTCTGGAAGTACCACCAAGTAGTGTCTCATTCTCCTTCTAAAAAGGAAACAGAGCAGAAGGAAAGGGTCTGGAAAGCCAATGAAGGAGGTGAATGGGATGGTGGTACTGACACCACAGTGTTACTGATGCCACGTACAGCAGGTTGCAGCAGCCGGAGGCTGGAGCTGGGCACGTCGTGTTCCAGGCAAGGAGGGGATGGTGGGGATGGCCTTGGAGCTGCAGGAATGACTCCCCACAAGATCTGCTTCAACTTGCTCCACCAGCAAGTGCCATGAGTTCAATCGGCTCTAACAGCACCACAGTCAGTACCAGCCGGGGGGATTTGTGTTATTTAATGCCTTCCCCTGGGGCACAGAGGGGGCTCCGGGCACAGGGCTGTGACAGCGGCTCCCAGCTCAAAGAGCCACCCTGGGAATTTTCTGCACTCGATTCCCCCGTGTGCAGAAAAGATGACAGCTCTATCCTAAATCACAAGCAGGTCCTGGTGATGACTCACAGAGCAGCTTCACGTGCTGTGGAGATTAATTGGAATTTTTCAAATCCAGAAGCTCTGTCCCAGTTTGTCCCATTGCTTTTTCAGAGTTTGCTGCCCACTCAGAACAGGTAAAGAGCCCAGGGCTGTAAGCTGGGACACCTGCCCTCAGAATGCTCAGTCCCAGCTCTGCAGGCTGCCACTCAGGCTCGTTAAATATTTCCAGCCACACCTTGATGAAGTCAACCCTTAGCGATGCATCTTTTAAAAAGATTTAATTTCTCTTTTCTTTTTTTAACAAGTAGTTTTATAATGAAACATAAAAACGTGGTGCGTTGGGGTTTGGGAAAATGTGAGTAGAAGAAAATATTTTCCTACTTAAGAACCTGACAGGTGAGGATAGCCAGGAATTCTGAACATCTGTTTTTAAGATGGATGTGTTCTTTATCCCCGTTTTTTAGGGAACTCCAGGGGCACTGCAGGAGGTGATGAGCAGTGATTCATGGCACATCTCAAACCTGGAATCCGGATTTCCTGGAGCAGTTTCCTGAGTGCAGCAGTGATCTGAGCCTTGGCACCAGGTTTGTCCTCACCGCCTCTCCTGGTGCAGCCGTGCAGATTGTGCGTACAGGGAAACAGCTGGACACTCCCAGAGCAAAAATCTCTCCAAGGCACAAAAGAGCAGGACTCCAGCTGCCTCAGGGGAGGTTTAGGTTGGATATCGGGAAATATTTCTTCACCGAAAGGGTGGCCAGGCATTGAAACACGCTACCCCAGTTTGAGTCACCATCCCTCGAGGTATTTAAAAGCCGTGCGGATGTGGCACTTGGCGACACGGGCTAGTGGTGGCCCTGGCAGTGCTGGGGGAACAGCCGGACTCGATGCTCTCGGGGGAGAGCTTTTCCAACCTCAAAGATTCCGCGATTCCACGCTCCCCTCCCTTCCCTCAGCCGGCGCACGCCGGGCTGGGCTTGCCGGATGCTCCGGGCGGNCCGCTCCGGGGCCGCTCCGGGGCTCGGTGTGTGCGCCCGGGGCTGTGATCGGAGCACCGGGGGCTGCCGGGCTCGCTGCTGCCCGTGCGGGCTGTGATCGTTCGGGAGGCGCAGGCAGCGCTCCCAAATCTCCCGGGCACAGAGGAAAGCGGAGCCGGCTGAAGGCCCAGGGAATAAATATCTCAGTTTTGGGGGTTTTCTCCCACACCCTCCCAGCGCCGGCTTCTCGCACAGGCCTGCGCTGCCAACTCCGATCACGCTCCTGTGTCACTTTGCTGGACGTCTGCTCTGCCCTCCCACTTGGCTCTTTTCCTCCTCGTTAAGACCCCCAAGCCAGATGTGCAGGACGGAGCTCATCCCCTGTCCACACCTGCGGGCTGGCACCACAGCCATTTCCGAAGGAAGGGACAGCTTGCAGCAGTTGTCACCCACGGCAGAGCAGCCGGCTGAGGCACTGTGCTCTGGCACTCCCTAGTTAAACATCTGCTCACCCAAACTGGAGCTAGCAGCTCTCCTGGAGAAACCAGAGGGAAGGTGGGGGTTTTGTCCCAGGTGTTTCACAGACCTTGGTGCCTTCCTGTAGTTCTGTCTACAATTCAATTCTGTCACGTTCAATACTGTCGCATTCCTTATCCTACCTGGGGATGTCTCGATGGTTAATGGGTCAGATTTGCTCATTCCTCTTTAAAATTGCCTCTTCGGAGGTCTGTGCTTTGAGCAGAGGCAGCGCTTCACCCCCGCTGCAGGGACAGCAGGGGGGCGTGCTGGCCATGCCTAATTTTCATCAGCCAGGTATGGCACAGCTTCTCCTGGAGCTGCCCGTGCGGGTGGGGAGGGTCCGCCTGGGCCAAACACCTGGCACGAAGGTGCGGTGGGTGAAGAGCCTCTGCTCTGAAACATCGCTGGAGCCATGAGGATGAGTCTGTGCTCCAAGCTGGGAGAGAAGTCCTGCGGCAACTCCCAAATCAAGTCATGTGCCCGAGCCAGGCCGGAGGTTGCTGCTGGGAGACAGGGCTTTTTACTTGTGGCTTCTCCCTTCCTAACAAGGGAGATGCCTGAAAAGGCAGAAAGCGCCACTCCACTCATGATGGGAGGAAGCTAATGCCAGTGCCCAGGGCGGTGGATGCCGTGGGCGAGGCTCCATTTAGTGCCTAATCCCGGGTGTCCCAGGTGCCGGGCGGGCGCCGTGTCCGCGCCACGGGATCGCTTCCGAGCGGAAATGGCCGGGGGAGTCCGGGCTGTTTGTCAGCCCGAGTCAGCTGCGGGCTCGGGGCAGCGGCAGCGACTCTTTTCCTCATTTCATTAGTAACGGGCGTGTTAATTGTAGACTGAAACTGGAGGGAGCCTCCGGCTCTCCCCTTCCCCCCGTCTCACCTTGGCCACAGCTCCGGGTCAGGGTCAGGCACCACGTGCAGGTGGGATTTCAGCAGATCAGATTTTTTTGTGCCCCAGGATCTCAAGTGGGACTTAGCAATTTACCTCCCTTTGGTTTAAGAGGATAAGTGCACACTCTTGATTACAGCGAGGAAAATAATACAGGTGTTCTTCACCTCTGCACCTGGGTCGGACATTAGAGAGTGCCCTGAGGTCCAGCAGCACAGCGGGAATGGGGCTTGGGAGGAGTTTTGCACTTTGAGGCTGAAATGGCCACGGGCAGGGGCCCAAGGGGGAAGTTTTAACCACTCCTGGGAGAGGTGGCACCACTGAGAAAGCGAGGAGACTTTTCTGGAACACCGGTTACGTAAATTGCCCTGGGATCGCTGCCATCCAGGTTAGAAACCGGCTTCCTCCGACCTTTGCTTTCTGAGTCATGGAGCAGAGGTGCTGTCACCGCGCTGGTGGAGGCATCAGTCCTATTGTTGAGGGATTTGGGGTTTTTCCACTGTGTTCCGGGAGAATTGGCCGTCTGGTGCCCCTTGTCCTGGCCCACCGGAGCTCAGCCGTGCCAGGGAAACGCGTGGGAGTGGGTGGCAGTGGGAGCTTGAGCTGATCCCTGGCAGGAGCCAAGTCCCTCTGTCCTGGAGGCTGAGCTTTGTAATCATTTCTCCTGCTTTGTTTTTTCCCCCTCACCATCCTCTCTTCTGCTTATATTATCCCAAATATTGCTTATGTAGTAGAAAAATGTGGCTGGGGCAGGGTGCAAACGCTGGAGAATGGAGTTGAGTGGCACAGAAATCCTTCCCTGTGAGGGTGGGGAGGCCCTGGCATGGGGTGCCCAGAGCAGCTGTGGCTGCCCCTGGATCCCTGGCAGTGCCCAAGGCCAGGCTGGATGGGGCTTGGAGCAACGTGGGATAGTGGAAGGGGTCCCTGCCCATGGCAGGGGGAATGAGATGGGTCCTTTCCATCCCGAACCATCCCGTGATTCTCTGGTTCCATGACTTCATCCCCACAGCGATGGGTCTGTCATCGGGGCTCCGCTTTGCTTCAAATTCTCGTTTCATTACACAAACCTACAACAATGCAACTGATGTGGGATTACGCCAAACTCCACCACTTCACGCTAATTATTTTTGCCTGTCTGTATGTATCACCCTTTACTGAGCAGGAGCTACTCATGAATAACTCTTTTCTCAAGCATGGTAGCTGAGCTATGCAAAAACTATGATCAAGAGACAAGGGAGTCAGCTGAGTGGCTGTCATCTCTGATGTGCCTTGTGCAGAGACTCCTCTGTTTGGGCTACGAGAGTTCCTCTGGAGATCTCTGGTTTTGCAGAATTATTTCCTTTCTCTGAACTGCGATAGGCAAGACCCATAAATTCCACTTAATGGTAATAATTTAAAAATGCCTTGTTCTTGTGTCAAACTAGCAGGAGCTCTGGGGTGGAGCGTTTCTTTCCCCTGCTCCCTCCTGCTTCAGTGTTTCACGGCTCATCAGAGTTGGGTGAAAGAGCATCTCTGGGTACCTGGTACTTGTGAGGCGTTTGGGGCATCTCAAAAGCGGCTGCTCGAAACGAAAGGATCCAGGAATAGCAGCAGGCTGCTTTTGCAGGCAGAGCTGTCGATAACCCGGCATGGTTGGAGCTGCTGGTGTAACCACAGAGCAGGACTGGGCACGGTCCCCACGGTCCCGCCGGGATGCGCCTCGTCCTGGTTTCACATCAGAGCACACTGGCCTGGTCTGTAAATTGCTCCCTGTGCTGCGGATTATGTGGAATTAAAAGGATTTAAAGCGCAAGATGTCCTAAGATAAATATCTCCCAAGTTCAGCCAGGCTGGCGGTTGCGTAACTGAGCACGCTTGTTTTCCAGGATCCTTCTCTGTGTGCTATTAAGGAAACTCGTCCGGCGTGTGCTCAGGAGGGCTTTTGTGTCACCTCTGGGGCAGCTGGAGCGGTCACTCCCCCAGAGGTGCCCCGCCTGCAGCTCCACGTGCCCATCAGATTAGCTCTGTAATCCCCGTTTCCGCTCGCCCCGGAGCAGGGCGGCTGCAAAGCTGCAAGGCCAGGCTGCGGGCCCCCGGGCAGGCTCGTGTGGCTGCCTTCTCAGTAGCCGGGCCCTGCCCTGACACAGCCTGGACGAGCTCCTCAGTGCCCCGGGCACTTCAGGGAGGAGCTGTGCCTCCCTCCTGCAGCAGACGTGGCCTGGTTGCTGCCCAGGGAGATCTCGGGAGTTCTCTCGGAGCAGGACGGCTGGGAGGCTCCTTTGCAGCCCCGCTGTGCTGCGAGAGGGCTCCTGCTCCCCCGGTGCGTGTGGGGTGCAGGGGCAGGGCAGAAATAAAGCATTTTAAAGAGGCAAATGTCAAACACACAAACTGTTTCAGCTCTTCTCATGACGTGCTGAATGGCCGTGTTTTGTCCCGGGAGGTGATGAGTCTGGAGCTGTGTGTTTCCATCTGGAACATTTACAAAGGGCCCTCCAATTCCATATGAGGGAATAAGGACTGGTTTTGCTCTGGGGTAGAAGGAGAGCACTTGGCTCTAAGCACTGCAGTTCTCTGCTCGCACATCTGATTTATGACAGCCTGAGAAAGCGACCATTTCCTCAGGGGCTTCATCCCTCTAAGACCAGGGACCTGCATGCCCAGGAAGCCTCCCTGGCATGGACGCTGTTCTCTCTCTTTCCCCTCCCTTCCATCCCAGCTAGGATGGGTTTCTGTCAGCAGCAGAAGGACAAGTTTGCCTCGGAGTAGGGAGCTGATGAAACTCAGCCCTCGAAAGTCTGGTGGCTCTGGAGGTATCACCTGGTGTCTCCCAGCTCGCCCTTGGAGCTGAAGGGTTGGACACCCTCTGCATCAACTCACCCCTCTCCTGACACGTGCCTTGTGGATCTGTTCTCCAGACCACGAGCCAGGCACTGCTTCCCTCTGTCCAACACAGAAATTCTGCTTCTCAAGCCGTTTGAGACAGAACCAGCCCTCCCCGAGCTGTGGTTTGGATTAGCAGCCAGCTATGAGTTGCGGACGGGTGACAGCTGAGCCAGTAAACATCAGCCTGTTTCCAAGTCTGGTTATCTCGAGCGCCGTGTCTCCCCCTGCCTTGTGGGGGCTGTTCACAAACACAAATTCTTACTTCACTGCTCAGCTATTCTCCGTGCTAATGGCACCGAGAGCTCCGTGTAAACACCAGGGCAGCATTCCTCTGGGAGGACTTGGCCTGCGTGGTGCTGCTGCGGCTTTCTTTCAGTCGTTGGCTGAAACTACTTTGGAACTTAAGTTGGGACCAAGGTGAGTTGTGGAGCCCAGAGCGGGTCCACAGAGATGTAAATATTGCAGTGTAGTGGAGTCCTGAGGAAGAAGTCAGGTTGATCGTATCGATGGATCCTTGCTACACCAGGGAAGGAGATGGCTTTGTTTCTGTCAGCTCCTGAAAGGTTCTAGAACCACCTCACTCCACTGAGGATCTGAGGCTCGAATCCATCGGCATTGTAGCTCTTCACTTGGCCCATAACATCTGAAAAGAAGGGAATAAACTGCCCTTGTTCCTTCAGAGGAGGAGAGGAATGCCGTGATTTTCGGAGCCTGAGACTGCAGTGCAAACAGATGTCAAAGCAAAGTCTTCTCGCCCTTGTTTTTCTCCCCAGTCTGCAGAAAACCTCCTGTGTGTGCTTATCCTGCTCTGAGTATCTGTGTCTCAATGAAATCCCACCCACTCCTGCTCCCCCGGCCTCCCCAGGCGGTGCCGGTGCCGTGCTGAACCTGATCCCTGCTCGGTTCAGCGCCCGCGGTGGAACCCTGGTGCCACTCCGGGTGGTTCAGGTCACCTGCTGTGACTTTGTGCGGGGCTGGACCAGGAGCCGGGCGGGTGGGGCAGGGTTCCTGCAGCGTATCAGCCGCGATAGGGTAATAAAAAACCGATAAACGCTCCGATTAAAGCCCGTGTCACGGCACAATGGTTGTTAACTGCGCCCTGGCGCTGCTCTTCCGGCTGCGCTCCTGCCTGCTGCTGCCAGCAGTCCCGGAGCAGCGGAGTGGGTGCAGGAATGGGTGCAGGAGTGGGTGCAGGAGTGGGGGGAGGAGCGGGGGGGGGGGGGGGGGGTGGGGAGGGGGGTGGGGGGG
>VZRR01006417.1:0-14591 GCA_013398015.1 Oreocharis arfaki | reverse complement strand
GGGGCGGAATCTGCACCCCCCGCCCCAGGGATCCCCGCTGGCGCTGTTTGCCCCACAAGACAAATGTGGTGGATGAGGAGCCCCAATTTCATTTGGGGGAAGTGTGGAGAGACTCTCTGGGCAAGAGACTTTCTTTCAAACGAGTTGAAAGACGAGAGTCTGGTGGATGGGGGGGATGTTCAACCACCTTGTACCACGTCCAAAGCGCCACCCTGCCCCGTTTGTCCCACGAGAGGGGCTCCCAAAGCCTCCAGCCTTTGTGAGGGACATGAGGAACAATCCCGTGCCTGGCATGTGCTAACAGCAGGTTCTCTTCCTTTGCAGAACGGGCAGGCAGCTCCAGAAGAAGGTGGGAATCCTCCATCCAAGGTAAAAATGCCCCGGGGTTACGTCTGCAAGTCCTCCCTGCGAGCGTGGGGGGTGTGAGCTGGCTCGGGAACGGGATGGGGCCGGTTATTTTTAAGCCCTGTAAAGCTGCTGCTCTCTAAATCTGTGGGAGTGCACGTGGGAGTGCAAGGGACTGGAGATGGGGGAGAGGAAAGATAACCCCTGTCTTCCTGTCCCTTTGGTCATCCAAACATGCCTGGAAGGTTTTCCAGAGGGCCACCTTGGTCCAGCACACAGGAGCTGGACTGGAGGCTGTAGTTGAGGGCAAGAACTGAGAACCCCTGGGGTGTGTCGGTGCTGTATTTATGCCTTTCTCTGTGGTGTGATCTTGCCAGATGGGATGAGAAGCACAAGAGTATGTGATGGTTTTGGCATAGCTGCCCCTGCTGAGTGTCTGGTATCTGTTTATCCTCTTGCCTTGGTGAGGCTGGGAGAAGCTCCACTTCTGCCAGGTTGCTCTCTGCATCCCCATTAGCATCAGCTGGGAACGGCAGGAAGAACTGAGCTGCTGTCTCCCGTGTTCTGGGCAGGGATCTTAAACCTGCTGGTCCTTCTTGAGACACCTGAAGCTCATCCTGCTCCACACATGAGCAGCGTGGTGTTGAAGGACTGGATGTGTCTGCTGTGAGCCCTCCCCAGGCACAGGAGAGCACGATGCCGTCACGGTGGGCATTTCCTGATCGTGCCCATTCCTCTGTCCTGCACTCACTGCAGAGCAGAAGGGCCATGTCAGTACCGTGAAATCATAATCCCTGCAGGATTTCCTTTTGTGATCCATCCGTGCTCTGACCGTGGAGAGTGACACCACACGTTGGATTTGCCCCGGGGCGACCTTCCTGAGCGGGTTGTCAGGAGCTCCTCGTGCTCTGTACCCTCAGCGAGGGCCCTGGGGCAGCTTCTCTCTCTGAATCATCGGCCGTGCTAAAGGCTCTGGGGGCTTGTTGGGTTGTTTTTCCAGCTGGTTACGTTGTATTTTTAGTAAAAGATGTTTAAACCGATTGTCTACATTTCAGCCAGTTTTTTTTCCCTGGAACGTTTGTGGATTTCTAGCAGTGCCAGTGCATCTCTCCTACCTCTTCTGCCTCTCTGTCCCACTCTGGGGCTGGCCTGGCACTTCTCCAGTGGCCTGCAAAGAAATCTGGCGTGGGTCAGATGAATTCAGGCCGATGGAACTTGCACTTCCCTCCCCTGAGAACAGTGGGTTTACAGCTCTTCACCGTGCCTGCATCTCTGGCATGGGGAAAAAAGGAATCTGTGTCTTCTGGTTGGATTCCAGCTGGGTTTCTAAGGCTTGAGACTTTGCCTCTTTCATCTTCGAACACCCTGCTGGACTGCCCTTCCCTAAATGCTGCTGGTGGATGTTGCTTTGAAAAACATTTAGGATTTTTTTCTCTTTGAAGGACATCACTGAGACAAACCCTGGCTGATTCCATCTGTAGGTGCCATCCCACAGAAAGATCATGAGACAGAGGCCAAAAAGCACTTGAGGTTCCCTTTGCTGCTCTGTGGAGCATGGGTGTGCAGTCCAAGCGGGAGCAGAGCAGTGGGCAAGTTCTCCAACATCCCTCAGCAGGGAAGACACAAGAGCCCTGTGCTGCTGCAGGTGTCCTGCTTTCCACTTTTCTGAGGCCCTGTGGCCAAAATGCCTGTGAGCAGTGTCTGACAATCCCATTTTGGGTAACTTTTGAGCACCCAAAGCTCTGCTGCACGCTCCTGAAATAACCTCGGTCGCGTTTTCCAAGTTTGTACAAGGTATGTTTGCTACCAGCACAAATGAAATCCCTCCTGTAAACACAGACCTTCAACTTGAGGGCAAACTCTGCCCTGAGATGCTGCAGATGGGGGAGCAGGCAGCACCCAGAATATCTGTGTGTTTCAGTTCTTTTTGTGGTTAGACATCAGCAGCAGCTCCTGGCTCTGGCTCTACCTCCAGCAGGAGAAGTGAGTGGCCGTCACCATCCGAGGTGACTACTCTCACGTTGAAGGTTGCTCAGGCTCCCTCCCCCACCCTTCTGTGCTGGGTGTGGAGAGCTGCAAGGGGAAGAGGCACCTTTACTCCAGGTTTGTGCTATCCTTTTGCAGCTCATTCTGTGATCTCTGCTAAAAATAACCTGAGGCGGCGACAGCGGCGATTGCTCAACGCCCACGTGGCAGCCCTGTCCTTCCCCAGCCCTGTCAGCAGGATGCTGCCAAAGTACAGTCCTTGTGTGCCTGGGCCACAACCAAAGACTCTCTGCAAAGGAGGAAATCCAAGAGTTCCTCAAAAGAGTCGGGAAGTTCAGAGCTGGTGGTGTGAGATTGATGGAGTTGTGATGCCTCCGTCGTCACCTCCCCTGAAACACGAGGAGATGGTCACTGCAGAGGTGGCAAGGGGGTGTTTTGGGCCAGCCTGGCCCTGTTCTGGTACTTTCTTGCTGCTTTGCTAGCTCCACCTCAGCCTCCTACCAAGGAGAGCTGGTGCATTTCACAGCCTCTGGTGTTTTCCACTTTCAAGAACAGTTGTGGTGCACAAGTCCCTGCAGGCCCCATTCCTTGGGAATGTCTGCAAGATGCTTGTGCTGGTCAGGGCTGGGGAAGAGTTAATGTTCACAGTGGATGGTATGAGGCTGTGTTTTGAATTTGAACTTAAAACAGGGTTAATCATGGCAGCATCCCTAAAACCAGGCTGCTGATCCGATGCAGGATGGGTACAAGGATGGATTTTTTTTCCTCATCCTCTTTGGTGGTGTTGGTTGAAAGCTGCTCTGGGTACAGAACCTTGTTTTCTCCTGTGTTCTCCAAATTTTAATTGCCAGGTCGGGTGAAATTGGTCCATGTTCAGCTGGAGAACAGCAGCTGAATTCAGTGGAAAAACAGAACCTCTCATAATTGGGGTTTTTCAGCCTGCTCTGCAGCCAGCTTGGCTGAGGGGTGAGCCTGTGCTCCCTGAAGGTGCCAAGCGTGAGGAATTATACACGGAAGTACAACACCCAATTAGTGAAATCACTTCATCATGGAAAGCAGAGGAGTGGAATTGCAGTGCTGAGTGTGCCCACACTCTCTCTGGGGAACGCTGGTGCGGGCTGGGGGTGCTGCTCAGCTTGTTCTGGGGGGATAATCACAGAGCACAGCGAGAGCTGGGGAAGGGAAGAACTGAGCTCTCCCAGCTCTGCGCCATAAAAGGGACCTTTGAGACTGGAGCGAGGGCTGTGCTCTGCCACAGACACCAGGCAGGAGGTGCCCCAGGCTGAGCCTGCCTGTGGCAATGCAGCAGAGGGAGAGATGTGGCTTTTCCCCAGATCTGTGCAGCTCCTGTTGGTTTATCCCGACCAGGTAAAGCTTGCAGAAAGGCCCTTCCCTGCAGTGTCTTGCCAGGGTGCGAAGGAATCCTGGGCACAGACACCTCTGGCCAGTGAAATACCTGCCCCACCAGCATTCACACCAGTGAGGGTTGTTCTGGGTGGAACACCCACCGTAACACTCTGCAGACAACCAGCTACAGCCGCAGTCACAGCTCTGAGTCAGAATTCTTTGGGATGAGTTGGAGGAAGCAGGTTTGTGGCCATCTACCTGTGATCTCTCCATGCCAGCCCCCTCTGTGGTTCAAGAGTTGTCCTGGTCAGTGCTGGACACCACTAATCACAGCCTCTTAACGTGAAGGGTTTCAAAACAAACAAGTGAGTGCTCTGCTCTGTTGTGTGTTTGCACAGCTGCTGCTGGTTCCTCCAGGAACTGGGAGGCTGTGGAGCTGTGGGAAGAGGCAGGTACCTCAGCAAATCCCTTCTCAGCCCGCTGCCCCAGTCCTGTGGCTCCCAGCCAGGAGTGCCCTGGCCAGACTGGCCCCCATGGCTGGGCAGGACGTGGTGGGAGCAGAACATCTCCGGTGTGGTGTGGTGCTGCCTGGAAATTTCCCTGACGCTGCAGGGACTGGGCAGCAGCTGTGGCCACTCTCAACATTTGGCTTTTCCAGCCTGTCCCTGGTAAAGCTCTGAGTTCAAACTGGCTGCTCTGTCTTGTCAGCTGAAGGAATCGAGTGGGTTTGTTGCTGCAGCAGTACCTGACAGCTGCCTGGCCTGTTCCTGGCAGAGCCTTTGCTCTCTGTCAGTGGCAGGGCTGGGCTATGGCAAGCAGCAGCTTCTGAGCTCTTAAAAAACACAAATAAATGCCTGTTTGAGGAGCAGAGTCTCTGATGAGCTGCAGACTCTAATGAATAATTGAAGAGAGGTCAGTTTACAGGACTTGCACACGAGGAATGCGGCAGAGTCTGCTCCAGCAGCCCTCCCACATGGTCCCCGACCCATCCAAACTGCTCCGGTTTCTTCTCTGCCGTTTCCATCCCCCTGGTGAGCTCGTAGAAGCTGCCTCATGTTCTGTCTCCAGAAAGCCTCTTTCATTGAAGGAAAAAACCCCTGAAAATCTGTTACTGTGTGTTGTACTTGGAGGGGACCTCACCACAGACAGCGATGAGGGCTGGCTTTGGAGAGGACCCCGAAGAACTCATTTCACATTTGATTTTTGAAGGGGTCAGAGTGGGTTTGGGTCACTGGGTCATCCACCCCAGAAACTGGGAGTTTGGAGTGCCCTTGGCTGGGTTTGCTGGGGGTCACTGGCCCCCTGGCTGGCCAAGATGCTGACTGGGATTCTCCCTGCACACACAGGCAAATCTGCCTGAAGCTCCTGCAGCTTCACCAGTCTCAGCTTTATTTGGAAGCGAAGCCTGTACTAGACATGAGCAGCAAATTCCTTCCACAGCTCCAGGTGAAGCTGCAAAAGCTGTTTTCCCTCTGGTTGCACTGTGCTGCCTGCCAGGGCTGCCACGGGGCTGGGACCATCCAGGAAGGGTAGTCTCTGCTATCTAAGAATTCCTGCCTTGCCTGGAGCCCTTTTCCTTCTCCCTTAGGAAAACCCCTTGCGGTGTGCCTGGGGCAGCCTCCGAGCAGTGGGAGCCGAGGCATCGCAACAGCTCCTGCTGATCTCATCGCAGCTCTGAGGCAGGAAGGGTTTCCCAACTGCAGTGTGAATTCCAGGTCCTTCCCTTGCCAGTCCTGGAGAGAGCACAGCTGGGAAACGTCACCCCTTTGGACACGGAGAAGGAGGGCGTTTATCCCTATTTGTACTGGGAGCCTGGGTCTGGGCAGAGCTGCTCTGGGAATGCTGAGCAGGCTGAGGACACTCTGTGCTCCCGAGACGTGGCTGAATTGATCCTCTCACTGTCAGAGAGGTGGATTTTACTGGACAGCCCAGGCTGGCCTGGATACGGATTGGGAATGTGCCGTGACGGGTGTCAGAGGGGGAGCTGATGGCTCTGCACCAGCGCTGGGCAGAGAACACCAGCACTGGGGTCAGTGGTCATCCTTGGGGGTTCAGGAGGGGACCCCTGGTGTCTCCACAGGGACAGAGTGAGGAGGAAAAAAGCTCCTTAAAATAGCATCTGAGGGGGACAGGACAAAACATGGTACTCCCAGGGCTGAGGGTGGCTGTAATCCCTGTGGTGTGAGGCTGTGGTCCTGTCTCTGGCACATGGAGGGGGTGGCTGCTGGCTGCACCCGTGGTTTTTAGAAACATTAAATGATAAAAGAGAGCTTTGCTCCAGCAGACACTCATCCTGTGCGCTCTCACCGGGGTGTTGGTAATGCACAGCTCGGGGTGTGTTTTGGACAGAGTGGGTTTTTTTTTTGCTTTTTAATCCTGCTGCAGTTCGCGGCCGCCCCCAAAACACGACAATTCCTTTTCTCGCAGCGTGTGCTGCACGTGTGACCTTCCCAAAGGGTGGGAGGGAGCCGGGTGCTCCCAGCCTGCACAGGCCAACCCCGGCAGGTACCAAGTGAAGGCTTTTCCAGGCCCTGAGACCACTTTCTGTGTGCCTTGCAAGGGGAGAGCCACTGGCAGCCTGTGTGCTGTGGGAGGAGTGTGGAATTCCGGCGTTCCTGCGATACAGAATAGTTTCCACATCCCACGATAACTCCAAGGGCAGCAAACAAGCCTCGGTTCTTGTTGTGAAGCCAGTGTTGTGTTTTATAATTCAGCTAGAAAGAGATTTTACCTTTTCTACTGAAAGCAGCAGGACAGCCCCGTGCCCTGGTGGAAGGTGGTGCTTTACTGCTGGTTCCTCAGAGTGAGATTTGGAACGGCCTGGGACGGGGTCTCCTGGTTTTACACCATCAAAGCTGGTTGGAATTTGCTGGGAGCAGACCTTTCCTCCTGGCCAGGAGGTGTGCATAGGGCTGCAGGAAGGGGAGGCTGCATCCTTTGCTCTTTCACACTGATTTGCTCTGCAGAAGCTGCAGAACTGAGTAATTCCTTATCTCCTGGCTGCTAAAAGCTGTTTTCCTCTCCAGTATCTCCTTCCATTGGGTGCAAAGTCCTGCTGGCTCCCCGTGCTCCTCTCACAGCTCTGGGACTGCAGCAGCACCGGAGCCATCGGGAAGTCTCCGTGGGGTTCGGGAACATCTTTTGCCTGAGCTTGTGTCTTTAGCCCAAACAGCTCATTGTCAGCTGATCCTGGCCAGCTGCGGCTTGTGATGCCTGGAAAGGGTGGAGAAATCGTGTTAATTTATTTATTTTTTTAAAGAAACTTTCGGGATCTGCTGCCAACATAGCCCTGGATAGAGCCAGGAGCGGGAGGAGCCTGGGGAGTGCGAGGGGGTGCCTGTTCTGGAGTCTCTCTGCTCTCTCCATCCCAAAACCAACCCAAGCCCTCTGACATAAAGCAGATATTTTGGTTTCCCCATGAAACGAGTTGGTTAAAAGCTGAGCAGATCAAAAAGGATGTTGTGAAGCACAAGGACAGGGGCTCAGCTGTGTGAGCCACCAGCTGCCTTCTCCCTCCCTCAGCCTCAGGCTTTGCTTGAGAAAACCCCTCACCCCTGAATAATTTCCAAGATCCCTCTGTTTCGGGGGTGCTGAACTTCCCCAGAGGGGTGTCTATGACGTGGGTGTTCATGAAATGGGCTTGGGACTCCCCCCATCCTGTTTCAAACGAGAAACACATTTTGGATGTTGAGGATGCTCCGAGTGCCACCTGCTGGAACGTGCTCGAGGGGTGCCAGGGTGACGCTGCCTGTCCCGTGGCAGCGTTCCCTTTCTGGGGGTTTGCCTGTGACCCCTGCTGTGGGGAGCCAGGATCTCTGGAGGAGCAGCAAAGTCCTTCCCAGGAGCCACCAGGTTAATTTTACACAGTCTGGCTGCCTCTGTGAGTGGGGAGGAATTGCCCCCAGGGGGATGGCAGAGCGCTTCCAGGAGTCAGGCTTTTGTTTAAGCCATGTGTGGGGAGGCTCCTGATGTTTTCCACGCCAGGATGGAGCTGGTCATTCCCTTCTCCAGCTGCCTTGGCTGTGTAAGGGTTTGGGCACGAGGGCTTTGATGATTTGGCAGTTTGAGGATTTCTGGACACCACGTTACCCCTCGCCGTGTCCCCTGGGTTTCTTCTCCCTCCCCCATTTTTGGTTGGTTTTATCTTCCAGGAGACCACTAGCAGTCCTTGGAGATGGTGTGGGGTGAAATGTGCAGCCCTGTTCCCTCTCAGTAATCCCTTCCTGCAAACCTCCTGCCAGGAATCCGCCCCCGTCCTTATCCACTCCTCGGCAAGCCCCAGTTCCCGAGGTCCCCGGTGTTCCCGGGCTGTGTTTGAGGCGGTGACTTTGTCCAGGACTTCCACCTTCAAAGCCACTCCGTGGTGTCCCTTCCTCCTCGGGCCCCAGTGTCCCCGAGGCTTTTGTCTGTCAGCAAAAGCCCTTGTTCAGTGTGAGTTAAAGGGCCAAGGAAGCCTCCCTCTCCCTGCAGATGCTCTTGGATTGCTCCAAGAATCCCCCTCTTCTTTCAAGAGAGTCGGTGGCCCCAGGGATTTACATTGTCCTGTTCCTGCCTTCTGCAAAAGCTGTTGCTGATTCTCTCATGTCTCACAGGGGCAAGGGCCCACCTCCTCCCTCTGTCTGCTCCCTGCTTCCATAAAACCCCCAGGACTGAATACTGCAGCTTTTCCTGCTCTGAGTGTGGCTGGAAGTGGCTGAGGAGCTCTCAAGCGAGAGGTCTCTTGTCCTTTCTCCTAGGCCTTTTCCAGCTGTGGCCATGCATGCACCCGAGCAGAAGTAACTCTTATAAAATGCAATAAACTGGTGGCCAGACCCTGCTGTGAGCAGGCAGCTCTGCAGGGATCCCGGATGGTGATGTTTGGGATGATGCTGGAGCGGGCAAAGCAGAGGCCACAAGGTTTCATGCCTGCAAGGGAGGGCAGCTGGATGGCCCAGGGTGTGTGGATTGGGAGCAAACCCATTGGAACGTGTGCAGGAGAGCAGCACGGAGCCTCCTCCTGGGCAGGGAGGATTTCTACCCTGCTTGAGGTTTCAAATTTTTTTTTTTTTCCTATAATTATTTTTGGCAATCGAATGAAATCGGTGTGATCTCACAAAATGTTCTGCTTGGCTGGACTTGTTTTCAGCTGACCTGGCTCTGGCTGTCCCCGCCCCGTGGGGGTGCTGATGTGGTGACAGCTCTGTGTGAGCAGCTCAGGTACCTGGTGACTCTCTCAGCTCCCAGGAGGTCCCACAGCAGCTTCAGCCCTCCAGAGGTGTCACTCCAAGGGCAGTTTTCCTGTGGGGGCAGCTGGCATTAGGCATCACTTTCCTGGAAGTTGGGGGGTGGCAACAAAGCGAGTTTTAACCTGCTCCGACCACATCCCCATGTCCCTGCTGGGGCTGCAGTTCCTCCTGGGTCAGGATGCCCCACCCCAGGGCCCTGCTTCCTTCTCCCTGTGCCATCACCCGAACAGATCCAGCCCGTGCTCCGTTCAGGCACAGGTACCCCAAGCTGAACCCTTCCCTTCCCCAGCCTGGGCAGTGTCTCTGCTCAGTGTCCCACAGGATTTCTCAAGCTGGGGGCTCCCAAGAGCACTGAAGAGGATCTATCACAGAAGTGCAGTTAAAAGTACGAGGTTCTGGCCAATTCTTTTGTTGCAGATGAGGCCAAGGGCCAGCCCTGCCCAAAAAAGGCCTTTGCAGGAGGGGAGGACTGGGGAGGTTTCTTTGCTTTGTTTGTTCCCCTTTTTGAGAACCACCACTTGAAAAAAAAAGGTTCCAGACAGAGCAGCCTTTGCTCTCCACAAACTTCAGCCTCTCTTCCTCTGCAGAGCTGCAGCACCTCGTGCTTCCCACTGATTGCAGGCTCCCTCCGGAGCAGGAGCTGCTGCTCCACGGGGAGGTTGTTGCTCCAGAGTAGGTCACGTAAAATAACTTCATGAAAAAGTTCAGGAGTGTGAAGCTCCCACGTTCCTTCCCGAGGCTGGCACTTAGGGAAGGAGGGGTCTGAGGGGCAGGGAAAATGGGGAGCCACACATGCACTCCCAGTTCCCTCAGGAGACCAGCTCCTTTTTACCACCCTCATTGTAAAAGACTTCTTCCCTATATCTGATCTAAATCTCCCTTCTTTTAGCATAAAACCATCGCTCCTTGACCTATCACAGCAGGCCCTGCTAAAAACTCTGTCCCGAGCTCTCCTGGAGCCCCTTTAGGCCCTGGAATGGGCTCTGAGGTCTCCCTGGAGCCTTCTCTTCTCTGAATGAACACCCCCAGCTCTCCCAGCCTGGCTCCAGAGCAGAGGGGCTCCAGTCCCTGGAACATCTTCGTGGCCTCCTCCAGCAGGTCCATGCTGCTCCTGTGCTGATCCAGAAGCTGCTGCTGCCTCCTGGAGAGCTGCAATTCCACTGATCCTACAGGGAGAGCATCCCTGCTGGATGAGCATTTGTGCTGCTCAGAGCAGGGGCAGGGAAATTTTGAGGAAGAAAACTACTGAGACTGTCAATTGCTCGTGGCTGCCTCGTGCAGTGCCTAAAATTGTCCTCTCTGTGCGTGTTTCCTTGTGTGTGGCACGGGGACTGATCCTCCCGAAAAGCCAGCCGAGATTTGCCGATGGCTCTTTCCACGCCTGAGCACCGCCAATGTTCTGGTTTGGCTGCGGCATCGTGCAGCCACGGCCACACAAAGCCATTTCCCCATACGAAACCGCCGCTTCCTTTCAGCAGCGCTCCCTAAACACATCCCAGTGACACAACCACGGCGGCACCGGGGCTCCCGCGCCGCTCCCGGCGCCGCTCCGGGCTCCGAGCTCGGGAACCGGCTGGGAAGGGATGGGACAGTAACAGCACAAAGCTCTGGAGATGCTGAGGCTCCTCTTCCGCAGCAAGCCAAGGATCCAGGAGGCAAGTGTCTGATAAAATGCCTGCTCTGCCTGCTCTTCTGCAGGACACAGGGAATTCCTGATCCTAGAGAGCCAGACCTTATCCAGGTTTAATTAAGCACTCTTTTGGAAAAGGCATTTTGGAGGGTGTTACTGCTTTCTAAGAAGTGTCTTTCCTAGGTGCTGCCAGATTTTGGGAGTGTTTTGGGACCAGAGCATGTGTTGAAGCAACAGAAATTAAAACAGCTTCTGGTTAGTTGTTGATGAATAGGAAGCGAAATGCCAAGAGCAGAATCTGTTTCGAGCTTTTGCAGGGTGGGTTTTTTTTTTTTTCCCTTGCATTTAGATGTGACGGTCTCAACCGGCAAAGTGACAAAACGCGAGCAAAAACAAACCTGTCTCTTGGCTTCTGGCTTGTAAAATCCTCCCTCACAAAAAAAAAAAAAAAAAAGGGGGGAGAGTAGAAAACAGGGCTTGTGTTTTGAGCTTAGGAAAACCCCCGTTCGTCTGTCCCCAGCCCCTGCTCTGGGGTGACTCAGCCGCCTGAGGCGGCGCGGGGAGGTTCAGAACTTGTCTCCTCCTCTGACTGGAGCGACCTCCCTGAGCTTTTATTTTCCAGGAGAAGCCAGTATCGTTTCCCAGCAGTGCAGGAAATCTGCGGGAAGTGCCTCTCCGGAGGCTGTGGGTGACGGCGGGTGCTGGGAGCTCCCCGGAGCAGGGAGCAGAGAGATCCGTGCTTGTGGGAGTGCAGTCCTTCCACCCCATCCCAGGCAGGGGCTGGTGCCTGCTCTGAAGGAGCCAGGATGGAGCTGCGTTCCCGGTGGGTGGGAGGGATCCCCGGGGCAGGGGCTGCTGACGGTGCTGTGATCACTTTTCGCTCAGGGAGGGGTTCAGTCGGTCGTGGCTTTGGCAGATTTGTCACCCTGCTGCTCCTGGGGCAGCGGGACAATCACCCTCTCCCAGTCCCAAAGGGATCCCGGCTGCTCCCCTGCAAGGGCACAGCAGTGCAGAGGAGGAAGGGGAAGAAGAGGTGACTGCAGGGGCCCCTCCGATGTGAATCAGCCCTTCTGGAACTGAAAATCAGTTAATTCTTAGCTCTGATCTCGCTGTTGTCACGCAGCCCCTCCCTTCCCTCGGGGCTCCTGTCCCACCTCCAGGTCACCCTGTGCCCACCCAGCGCCGTGGGCTCCATCCTGCTGGGACACTGCCTGAACAGACACACGAGAAGCCACAGCTCAGGCTCCCTTCCCTCCCTTCAGTCACACACAGCATTTTACCTCATCCACAGCCAAAGACTTGACCCTCTCAGAGGAAATGTTTCAAATACGACTGGAGTTTTTTGGGGGGATGATTTTTCCATACAAACTCGGCTCGTTATCTAAAAACCAGGGGAAGGAGTACCTGGATGTGGCAGCAAATTTGTGTGCGTTCATAAAACACACCAGGCTTGGGACTGACCTTGCGAAAACCCACACTTAAGTGTGAGTTCCAGAGGGAGAAGGAGCCATTTCTTAGCTGAGAAACTGTTCTTTTCTGAGCTCCCCTTAAATGCTTCTGCATCTGGGGTTCACAGACTCACATCTGGCCCCAGAGGCAGCATAAACTTGATATTTCTGCTGCTGCTGGGGACGTGTCAGAGCAGCTGGGCTGGCCCTGCCCTGCCCTCAAGGTCTGTGGGGAGCTTTGCTCGTTGAGTTTGTTCCTCCTGGCTGCTTTAGAAAGGCTGAGTGCCTGGGGGGGGAGAAGCCCAGTCTTTGCCATGGGGGTGCCAAACTTGCCTGCAGACCCAGGACAGAGGCTTTTGGAGTTTGTCCGGGTGTAACTGAGAGTAAAAGCTGGTCTAGACATTAATCAACCTGCCAGAAATTAATTCTCTCTCCTTGGTGCTCTGATTCTTGGGGAACACGTGTAACCAAGTGCTGGCACCGTGTCCTTCCCCACCGCTGGTCAGAGTTAATCAAATCCAATCAATATAAATTTGTTTACTGGGACCTGGCTCCAGCTGCTCTTCTGGAGCCACCACACGGCTCAGAATCACATCCTGAGGAGTGATGGTTGGTGGGACACCCCCAGTGGCTGTGAACAGCTCGCCTGGTCTTGCTGAACAAGTTCTTTAGGAAAACTTTGGCAGAGAATCACAGCCCCTCTGTGCTGACTCTCGTTTATCGTCCCACAGGCAAAATCTGACATCACTTGGGTAGAGAAAGACCTCGTGGACTCGGCAGACAAGGTAGGAGAGCTGCAGCGGGCACCTCAAGGAGACTCATCCATTTCATTTGCATTTTGTCCCACACGCGAGGGCATGAGCAGAACTCACAGGGACCTCTTTGAAAACCAAACCCTTTCCTGCCTTCCGCCCCTGCCAGCCCCTCTCAGCTCGGTGACACGGCTGCTGCTGAGAGCAGCTATTGCTTGCTGGCTCACATGACATCCTGGACTTGATTTCATCCTCCTCCTTCTTCCTCCCCACACCAACCCCCTTTCCATGCTGTCATTTTTGTCTCCTGTGCCTTTCTGATCTTGCCAGCGAGCCAGGGCGGGCACTTTTGGTTGCGTGGGTGCACAGGGGAGATTTTTATTGCCTTTCTGAGGCTCCTCTCCCACGCTGGTATCACAACACGAGAAACTCTCTGGGTCGGGACGAGATTTATCAGCTCCTGCCGGGCCCACGCGCGGGGAGTTCGCTGCTCCCCCGCGCCGAGAGCGTGGAGCTGCTGTGGGATTTGGGTGCTTATCTCGGGCAGCACAGGGTGGACGGGGTTTCTCTCCTTCCCTAGAGCGCAGGAGGTGTCGGTGTGAGCCAGGCTCCTGCGGTGCCCAGCAGCTGCAGGTGCTTTGCCAGGCTCTGGCGCCTGCCCCCAGCCCTTGGAGCTCACGGGCACCGAGGTGGGGCTGGGCCCAGCTGCCTCACTGCTGTTCAGTCATTTGTTTCTTTCATTATCAGTTCTCCAAGAGCACGTGGCGGGGGCAGAGGGGGCAAGACAGTCATAATTTGTCTCTCTGGTTCCATCCTCTGCACTCTTGGGAGAAACTCAGAGATCAGCGCTGACATGGGGCTATTTCCTTTTGTGTGGGTGTCTTTTGACTCGTTTCGAGGGGTTTCTTTCTCACCTGCACCCTCTGGGGTCTTGCTGCAGGAAACATCTGTCTGTCCTGAGGGAAAGGTCAAAGGGGAGCCAGCTTGGGGGGGGAAGGAGGCAAAACAAGCCCCCTAAATAGCTCTGCTCTGTCCTGACAATAATCCGAGCCGTGGCGGGTTCAGAACCCCCACACCTCACGTGGACCTTCCAGGGTGGCTCTCAGATAAATAACTCCAGAATCCACAGCAAGGATTCCCGTGCAGCATAAGGCAAGCAAGGGACTGAATGCAAATCCAAACATTCCCAGAGGAATCCCACCCTGGGTGACCCCTCATCCCTGTGCCGGTGGGAGAGCAGAGATGTGCAGCTCCCCAAAGTGTTGTCACATTTCTGGGTGGGTTCTCGTGAGTTTTCCTCTTCTGTTTTAGAAAGGAAAGTGGCTTCTCACAATTTCCCCTGTTGTGGAAATACCCCAAAGCTCCCAGCCTGACGTGAACTTCAGGAAAGTGATGGAAATCACTTTAAGGAGGCCGTGTGTGTTTTCCACCAGTGTCTTGTCTGAGCCAGGGAGCCCGAACGCCAGTGAGGAGCTGNCCCGGGAGGGAGTTGGTAATTTGTTTTTTTTTTTTTTTTAAAAAAAAAACCAAAAAAAAAAAAAAAAAAAAAAGCCACAACCACAAATGTAAGGGGGATAGGAAGTGTGAACCTCTCTCCATGTGACCCAGTCTTGTCTCCACTGCGCATCAGCCACCTGCAGCTCCTGCCCCGGCACCGGCGGCGCCCGGAGCCCCCCGAGCCCCGGCACCGGGGGGGCCGCGGTTCCTGGGGCCGGGCGATGTTGATCGGGATGGGAGAATGGAGAGGGACCCTAAACTTCCTCGCGTGTGGGCGTTGCTGATGCTCTGGCTGCAGAGGAAGCACCGAGCCAAGCCCTGCAGCCTGCAGCTGCCTGCCCCCAGCCCCCTCGCCAGCCCG
>VZRR01006416.1:0-14542 GCA_013398015.1 Oreocharis arfaki | reverse complement strand
AAAAAACCCCACCGCGGGGCTGTAGCGTCCCGGAAACCCCTCAGCCAATCAAAAAACAGCCGGAACACGCCGCAGCCAATCAGAGTGCAAGCAGTGAATGACTCATCAGTTGCCAGGCAGGCCTTCTGGGAAGAGGGGTCCCCAAAGTGCCCTCAGCCAATCAGAGCTGGCGGCGCTGCTGACCCCGCACTGGTCCGGACTGGTGCTCCCAGTGCAGCGCGGCTGCTTTGGGGCTGGCGGCACCTGCCCGGCGCTGGCCGTGGGGCGCGTGGCGGCAGCTGGGGCCGTACTGGTGGCACTGGTGGTGCTGGGAGCCCCCCCGGCTGCAGGCATGGAGCTCTCGGGTGGGGGGGGGAGTGAGCCAGAACACGATGGGAAAGGGGGGAAATAGGGGGAGAAGAGAGAAAAGACGTGGAGAATCGGGAAAAGGGGAGGGCTGGGCCCACCAAACTGGGTTGGAAGCGGAGTGGGATGTCCAAGAGAAGAGCGGGACTTTCTGAGGATTGGGGAAAGATGAGAAAGGGGTTGGAGAGGATGGAAAAATGGGGAAAGGGGAGAGTGGGACAACAAAACTGAGGGGGAGGGGGCTGGGAACGGCAGNNNNGGAGGGGGCTGGGAACGGCAGGATTGCGTGAAAAGGGATTGGAAAGGTGAAAATGTAGGGCTGGGACCACCAAACCGATCTGGGCGGCAGCTAGCGATGGGGGTGAGGAGTAGGAGGGGAGCAGAGTGATTTGAAAGGTGAAATAGGGACAACGGTGGAAAAGAGGGAGGGGAAGCGTGGGCAGGAGGGTCCAATAGCGGCAGTGGGGCACAGGCGGTGCAGAGTGGGGATGCAGAGTGGCCTCCTGAGCGCTTGGCTTGCTGTGGGGTGCTGGGGACTGCTGAGGGGGTACCCCCTGACCTGTCTGCCGGCAGACACAGGGGTGTTCCAGAGGAGGATAAAGGTCAAGTGTCACTTCATTAATGTCACCAACCGGGTGAGGTTGGTGCAGAGGCACAGCTACAACCGGCAGCAGCACACGCACTTTGACAGCGATGTGGGGCTCTACGTCTGGGACTCCCCGGATGGGGAGAAACAGGCCTGGTACTGGAACAGCCAGCCGGAAAACCTGGAGTACAGATGGGCTCTGGTGGACACGCTCTGCCAGTACAACTACGAGATTGTCACCCTGTTCCTCGTGGAGAGCAGACGTGAGCATGGGACAGAGCGTGTCCTATCAGTCCCTGCCCCGGGAATGACCTTGGAGCTCCTCAAAACCTCCCTGGGAATCACCCCAGATACCTCAGACCTCCTAGAGCCCACCCCCGTGGCCTCTTGTCCCTCCCAGTGACTGCCGTGCCCCTCCGAGTCCATCCCAGTCTCTCCCAGTGCCCCCCCGCTTGTCCATCTCGGCCGCGCGTGGAGCTGACGCCCTTCAGCCAATCAGAGCGCGTCTCTCTGATGACTCATCAGTTGCCAGGCAGACCAGCAGAGCGGAGTGCCCCTTGCTGAACTCGGACTCCCAGTGCCGCGCACTTCATTCCCCGTCCCTCCTAGTCCTTCTCAGCCCATTCCCATTCCATTCCCAGTCCTTCTCAGTCAACTTACGGACCTCTCCCGTCTGTCCCAGTACCTGCCAGGTAGAGCACGTCAGCCTGGAGCCAGCACTGGTATACGGTCCGGCCCCCCCAGGGGGTGGAGCGGGGGAGGGCCTGGGAGGTCCTGGGCTTAACTGGCGGATCTCCATCGGGAGCCCCGCTCCCGCTTTCCCACCTCCCCTTATCCCCCCTCTCCCACCCCTTTCCCATCGTGTCCCGTCCCCGCCCCGCTCACCCGAGAGCTCCTTGTCGGCAGCCGAAGGGATGAAGAGGGAAGAGGGGGAGAAAGAGAACGAGGGGGAGGGGAGGGGAGTGAGGAGAGGAGCNGGGGGTGAGGGGAGGAGCAGGAGGAGGAGGAGGAGCGGGAGGAAGAGGAGGGAAGCAGGAGCAGGAAGGGGAGCAGCGAGAGAGGAGGCGCCCCGTGTGTCCTCCGCTCTCTGATCTGCAGCCCCTTCGCGCCGGGAGCATCGCCCCCCCGCCGCATCCCGCAGGTGACCGGGAAGGGGGAACTCGCCCCGAAAATCCTGGGCGGTCCTGGGACGAGGCAGACGGAGAGATGTTTGGATGTTGCAGGACTCCAAAGCTGAGCCGCAAATGCCCCNTCCTGGGCTTAACTGTCGGATCTCCATCGGGAGCCCCGCTCCCGCTTTCCCCCCTCCCCTTATCCCCCCTCTCCCACCCCTTTCCCATCGTGTCCCGTCCCCGCCCCGCTCACCCGAGAGCTCCTTGTCGGCAGCCGAAGGGATGAAGAGGGAAGAGGGGGAGAAAGAGAACGAGGGGGAGGGGAGGGGAGTGAGGNTGCCGGCAGAGCCCCGGCGGTGGGTGAGGGGTGCGGGGTCCCCGGAGCCAAGTGGCGATCGCCCGGTACCGGCAGGGGGGAGGGGAGCAGCCTTGAGAGGGGGGAGAGCGAAAAGTGGGGAGCCCCGGGAGTCCCGGGCCTTGAAATGGGGGCCTGGAAAAGAGGCGACCACGACAGGCCCGAGTGAGGGGAGCCTGGAGAAGGGGCAGCCTCGAGAAGGGATGAGCATGGAGAGGGGGAACCCCTGGGACCCTCAGCACCCCGGAGCAGAGAGTCAGGGGAGAAGGGACCCCTGGGACTCCAAAACCCTCGGCATCCCTTCGTGCAACCCCAAAGAGGGNTTGGATGTTGCAGGACTCCAAAGGTGACCCGAAATCCCCTTTGGCTGGATACTGCGTGGTCTCCGGGAGGTGTTTTTTCGGGGGTGTCCCGGTGGCGGCTGCCGGCAGAGCCCCGGCGGTGGGTGAGGGGTGCGGGGTCCCCGGAGCCAAGTGGCGATCGCCCGGGACCGGCAGGGGGGAGGGGCGGAGCGCTGAGCNGGTACCGGCAGGGGGGAGGGGAGCAGCCTTGAGAGGGGGGAGAGCGAAAAGTGGGGAGCCCCGGGAGTCCCGGGCCTTGAAATGGGGGCCTGGAAAAGAGGCGACCACGACAGGCCCGAGTGAGGGGAGCCTGGAGAAGGGGCAGCCTCGAGAAGGGATGAGCATGGAGAGGGGGAACCCCTGGGACCCCCGGCACCCCGGAGCAGAGAGTCAGGGGAGAAGGGACCCCTGGGACTCCAAAACCCTCGGCATCCCTTCGTGCAACCCCAAAGAGGGGGACCCATGGGACCCTCAGCAGCCCAGAGAAGGGGGACTCCCAGAATCACAAAGTGGGGAGACCAAAGAGGGGGAACTCCTGGGATTCCCTGTAAGCCTGGAGCAGGTGGGGATCCTGCAGAGGAGGACCAATATAGGCAGGACCTGCAGGATCTAGGACAAGGGGGACCCCTCAGAACCCCATAGTGGAGAGACCAGAAAGGGGTAACCCCAGTGAGGGATTCTTTTGGCTGAGTCTTGATGTTTTGGAGGTTTAAGGACACAAGATACCTGGTGACTTCTACAGATGGACTTGGGCAGGTAGAACCCCCAACCAAATGCGCTCACACCTTGTTTATCCCCCCAAAACAGGACTTCTCATTCCTAAATCTTGGCCAAACGGAGGAGGAGACTGTGAGGAAGAGGAAGATGCCCCAGGACCCACAGGCAGGTGAGGAGGAAGTCACTGCCCCTTTCCCCCTCTCTCCTGCTCCATCTCCCAGCCCAGCATCGCCTCAGGCTGCAGGACAACCCCGCTGCCGACACCGTCCTGCCGGGGACGGACTGGAGGGATCTCCTTCCCCTTCCCTGTGGCATGGAGGCAAATCCCATCCTCTCCTTTCCTTCTCCTTGCTCCTTTTCTTTCCTTCCTTCCTTCCTCCCTTCCTTCCTTCCTCATCCTTCCTTCCTTCTCCTTTTCCACATCCTTCTTTCTCTTTCTTTCTTCTTCTTCCTTCTACCTTTTTCTTCTTGTCCCTTCCTCTCTTTCTTCCTTCCTCCCCCAGACAATGAGCTGAGGTCAGAGACCAGGGAGGACAAATCCCTGTGGCAGAACCTCGTGGGAGAGGCCATTTTGAGCAGCTCCACGGCTCAGGAATCTGACAGGGAGGAAGAGCTCTGGAGATCCTGGACAAGGAGGGGCTGCAAACTCAGCGCAGGGAGGTGCGAGGAGGAAAGACCTTACTTGTGCTGGGAAGGCAGCTGGAGATCCAACCTGATGGTCCAGCAGCAGCTTCACACTGGAAAGAAGCCCTGCAAGTGCTTGGAATGTGGGAAGACCTTCAGATGGAACTCCCACCTGATCCGCCACCAGAAGATCCACATTGGGGAACGACCCTACAGATGTGGGGAATGTGGAAAGAGCTTCAGGCAGAGCTCTGACCTGGTGGTCCATGAGTGGCTTCATGCCAAGGAGAAGCCCTGCAAGTGCTTAGAATGTGCGAAGAGCGTCACCCAGAGCTCCAGCCTGCTCCACCACCAGAGGGGTCATACGGGGGAATGGCCCTATGGGCGCTTGGAATGCAGCAAGAGCTTCAGGCAGAGCTCTGACCTCATGATCCACCAGAATATCCACACCATGGAATGGACCTACAAGTGCTTGTAATGTGGGAAGAGCTTCAGTCAGAGATACCACCTGATCCGCCACCAGCACCTGCACTCGAGGGAACGGCCCTATGAGTGCCCCAGCTGTGGAAAGGGCTTTGTTTGCAGCTCTGACCTTGTCATCCACCAGTGCATCCACACCAGGGAGAGGCCCTATGAGTGTCCTGAGTGTCAGAAGAGGTTTCAGGCCAGCTCTGACCTCATCAGGCATCAGCAGACACACACAGAGGAGAGCCCCTTCTGCTGCCCTGACTATGGGAAAGGCTTCAAGCAAGACTCTACCGTTGTCAGACAGCGGCACATCCACACTGGGGAGAGGCCCTACGAGTGCCCAGAGTGTGGGAAGAGCTTCTCACAGAGCGGTACCTTGACCCAACACCAATGAGGCCACCACTGAGGGAAGCCCTGTGAGTGCCCCAAGTGCAGGAAGAGTTTTGTGGGCTGCTCGAGCTCCATCCCCCATGGGACGATTCCCACTGGATAATCCCCAGTGACCCTTCTTGGGCAGAGACCTGGTGACCTCCATTCCGGTTGACCTACGTTGGGAAGGTACCTGGCTGGTGGTCTTCACATCCTCCTAGCTCCCTGTGGGCACCTGGATGAACACAGGGGCAGGAACATCCATTGGGATGCAGACTGATCTTGGAAATTCATTGGAAAGAGTGGGCCTCTTGAGTTTAGACCCCAAAACATCTCACCCTCACTATCCAATCATTTCTTCTGATGGCATCAAGCAACACTGGATGGCCTTCTAGGTCTTTTCCAACATAAATAATTCCATTATTCTAATTCTCTATGGTCCGAGGGCATCTTCCTCAGCCAAACGGTGATGGACTGGAGCAAAGACCAAGGTACAGGAGACAATGTGGTGGAAACCCTTCCAAAAAAGGCTCTTGCACCCACCCAAGCCAACCACACAGATACATGATGCTGATATGTAAATCCTTTTATTTTGGCTTTGCTTTTCTTTTGGTTCATCTTCATCCCTTCAAAACACCCAAAATTGTGATTAAAATAAAGAATTTGAAGAAAGGCACGTAAACCCTGACTATTTTACTGTGATTTGGGGTGGAAATTTGGGATTCAGGAGTATTTAGAGGTGTTTGGAGGCATTTGAGGGGAGTTTTCCCCAAAAGTGGGACTGCATAGGCCAGGATCTCATAGTTGTGCTGGCAGTTCATGTCCACCTGAGCCCATCTGTTCTCCAGTAATTTTGTTTGGCTGTTCCAGTGCCTGGCCTGGGTCTACCCATCTGGGGTGTCCAGCACAAAGTGCCCAAATCGCTGTTGAAGTGCCCAAGCTGCTACTGCGTGTAGATGTTCCTTTTCATGAACCTCTCCCGGTCAGTGCAGCTCAGGAAATGACACTGGGCTTTTCCCATCCGCTGGAACCCTGCTGTGTGGGCAGAGACAAAGGTCAGGGGAAGAGACTCCTGCTCCCAGCAGCCCCCAGCACCCCACAGCAGGCTGGGAGCTCAGGGGCCACCCCTCTCTGCTGCACGGCTGCCACAGCACTGGCTGCTGGGTAGGGGGAAACCCCTTATGCACCTCCCAGAGATGGATAGGGAGATTGGGGACTCTCCCAGTGAAGATCTGGCCCAGCCAGAGCCCCAGGGAATTGTTCCAGGGATCGAGTGATGGGTAACCTTGCATGGGACCCTCATGGGAAGCACCGCCTTCTGCTCCAGCCCCCCTTTTTTCCTCTCTCCCATGCCTTTCGTAATGTCCCCACAATTCCCACCTCCTTCCCAGCTCGGTTTGAGGAGGTCCACCCCTACCCTGCTTGGTTTTGGGGTCTCAGCTGCCTCCCACTCAATTTTGGGGGTCCCCACTCTCTTTTTCCCCTGTCCCACCCCACTCCCATCATCTCCTTAGATCTCCAGGTATGTCCCGCTCATGGTTTGGGGATTCCAGCTCTGCTTTTCTGCTCTTCTTCTCCTTCTCTCGCCCCTCTACGATCATTTTTCCATCGTCCCTACCACACCCCTGAGACACCCACGTTCATCCAAGTTCCACTCAAGCCCAGACAGGTGAGCTCCCAGCACCACCAGCGCCACCAGTGCAGCCCCAGCTCTCAGGACACCACCTGGACTGGTCTCAGCACACGGGGATGAAGGAGCTCAGGGCCTTCTGTAGGACGGATCGATACGATTTAGCAGAAGACCCTTTATTGTTTACATAACACTCTAATTATACATTTTACAACTGCTGTACACGCGATCACGTATTACTTGATTGCTCCCTCTATCTTGTCCACGCCTCTGCATGCACTTTTCAGAAAATATGATTTGGTCTAATCCAGTGCGGCACAGCCTTTCTTTATCTATTTCTTGCTGCTTTCGTATTCTGTTTTTCAGCCTCTCGTTTCCCAATTTAGCATAGCTTACATTTCAGTAACCTTGATGAATACCTGACGGCTCTGATAAGAATAACTGAAGAGGGGTTGGCTGGGGCACACTATCAGGGTTCAAATACATTACAATATTTCCCCCTTTTTCTTCTTGCACCAGCCAAACCCTTTCTACTATGTTTCCTGCCAAATGGATCGCCAATTTCGTTATATATGGAATAACACAAAACAATACAGTAGTAGCTAATAGCATTTACAAAGCCCCCTTCACAATTCTTATACCCGTGCCCATATGCCAATAACAAAAATCTATAGCAGTTCTATTCTGCAACGTACTGTGTCTAATAGTATCTACATCAGTGAATATCTAACTATTTAACTGTTCAACATCTCAACTTATTAAGCGTAACCAGAGTTGGAGCAGCAGCAACACCTAAGGTAAAAAAAAGAAAAAACCCAATGTTTTTTTATCGGTACTATTAGGGATAGGAATGTCCTTCTTAAGCCAGGGGCAAACCCATTTCGCTGGTATCCATTGGGGTCCTTCTTCTGTAATGACACAAGCATAAGCCCTTCCCTCCATTAATAACTCCACAGGTCCTTCCCACAACCCTGACATAGGATTTTTAAAACAAACTTTTGGTTGGTGCTGTATCAACTCAGAATCTTGCTGCAAACCTGAGTAACGGGTCATTGCGAGTACCTACTAACCGTAGATGATTCATAACATAAACTGCTTTCAGTAGTCTGTCCTGCAGGCTCAGCCCATCCTCCCCTGTTTTTTATTTATCAAGCAGCCCTTCCAGTACCTGATGTGTTCTTTCAATTATGGCTTGTCCGGTAGAGTTACCCGGAATGCCCGTGCTATGCCTCACCCCCCAAAGAGCCAAGAAATCTTGGGTTCGTTGGGCTGTATAACCTGACCCATTATCTGTCTTGATTTCCTGAGGCAAGCCCATTACGGCAAAACAGCCTCGCCAGTGTCGAACGACAAAACGAGACCCTTCGCTTGTCGTAGGAGTGGCCCAAACCATGGCAGAAAAGGTATCTATGGTTACATGAAGGCATTTGAAGCGACCAGAAGGGGCATAGACAGTCACATCAGTTTGCCATAATTGCAGAGGCCCTAGGATGCAAGGATTAACCCCAGGACCCAATCCACCAATCATACCCTGACATTGTGGACAGGTTGGGACGATTCCTTGAGCATTCTGCAGCGATATTCTAAATTGCTTGTGTAAAACCTTTGCGCTTTGGTGAAAAAACTCGTGACCCTTCTGGCTTGGCTAAACTTATCAATACTGGGAGAAGCAGAGGCCCAAAGTGGTGCCACCAACTGGTCAGCCTTCTCGTTTCCCATGGCCAGACCTTTCGTTAATCCAGTGACTCAGTATATGAGTAATAAAATAACCCTGCTTACAAGAGTTAAGTAACTGCCATAGCGGCACAAAGAGTTGCCACAACCGCTGGCCTTGAGTTTCTTTCAGTAATGATCACTCCATGCATTCAACAACACCTACTACCTAAAGAGAACCAGAAACTATGTTAATAGGATCACTTTGGCCGTTTTTCAAATACCTGGATAACAGCATGCAACTCAAGCACCTGCAAAGGGTCTCCTGGTCCCTCAAGGATTTCACTGAGCCATTTGCCTTTGTCCTGCCAACTCAAACCTGCTTTAAAAGTCTTTCGACTGGCATCAGTGAAAACCATGAGACCTTCTATAGGTTGCTTTGATAACCAAGGTAGTTCTTCGACCTGTTGATGTAAAAAAAAGAATTTATGAGGGGAAAATGAGTAGTAATGAGATCTGGAAAATTCAACAATGCCCATTGCAGGATGTCTGAATTCTGTAATGACCATTGCAAGTAATCCTTAGTTAATGGAAGAAGAATATTTTGGGGTTCCATTCCTGCAATTTCCAATGTTTGTTTCCGTGCCTTGACCACAATTTTTGCTATAGCCTCCATTTGCGTAGTCACAGATTTACCCAAATTGAATGGTAAAAACACGCACTCTAAGATCTTTAGTGGCTGTTTAGCCTGGCCATCCCACTGCATCAGTATAGCCTTCACATGTTTTTCTTTATTCAACACAGCCACAGACAATGGCAAAGCAGGAGACCAACGATCTGCAAAGGAATTACCCAATATAGCAGCAATTTGAGTAAGAGCCTTCTGTTCTTTTTCAGTCAGCTCGCACAGCAAATTGGCCTGACTTTTCCTTTTCAATAATGGCATTAGGGGCTCAAGATCTTCATTAGTTATGCCACAGGTACTGCGAATCCACTGTACGTCCCCAATTAATTTTTTGAGCATCCGTCATAGTCCAATTTTTTGTAAAAATTGTTAATTTCTGGGGCCGAATTTGGGCTTCAGTGATAAGCATTCCCAGATATTTCCATGGGGCCTGTTGTTGGACTTTTTCAGGGGCAATTTGAAGACCTGCCTCCTGCAATTGTTGGTCTGAGGCAGGTAGCAGGTTTGCTAAGTCTATATGTTCCCCTGCTATCAGAATATCATCCATGTAAAGATAGATAAGGTACTGTGGGTACCGCTTTCTCAACGGGGCTAGTGCCCAGGCAGCATACATTTGGCACATCATGGGAGAATTACGCATCCCTTGTGGCAACACAACCCATTGATATCTCTTTGCTGGCTCTGCCTTGTTAATGGATGGCACTGAGAAGGCAAACTTCTCACTATCATCCTCGTGGAGAGGAATTGTAAAAAAGCAACCTTTTAGGCCAATAACTAACAGTTGCCAATTGACAGGTAACACTGATGGTGAGGGTAGGCCGGGCTGCAGGGGTCCTATTTCCTGCATTACAGAATTAATGGCTCAAAGGTCATATAATAATTTCCATTTCCCTGACTTCTTACGGTTTGCAAAAATAGGCATGTTCCAGGGGCTTGTAGAAGGAATGACATGCCCTCTTTTCAATTGATCTTCAACCAACTCATTAACAAGGGCAAGCTTTTCTTTAGATAGTGGCCATTGATCAATCCAGATTGGCATTTCTGTTAAACATTTTCATTTTAGGATTGACCGCCCATCAACGGCCGCTGCCGAAAACCCTCATTGGTGAGACAGAAACCCATCTGGGTCAATGCATCCCATCCCAACAGCCAGATTGTTGTACTCATCATGTAGGGTTTCACCTGGGCACAAACATGTGCTTCTTCCTCAGTCCGCACCGGTAAGAGGGTTTTACTAACTTGAGTCATTCACATGCCCCCCACCCCCATAACTGGTGTTTTCAGAGTGTTCAGAGGCCATGTTGCAGGCCATGCAAATGAGGGAACAATGGTGACATCTGACCCCGTGTCCAGCAATGTGGCTGCTGTTGACAGGGTTCCTCCATTGGGGTGCTGAAAAGTAATGGATTTAATTGGTTTATCTCTCAATAATGGTAATGTAAACACTACCCCAGGGATTCCTGCCAACCCAAAATCCCCATCCCCCCTTTGCATGATCCTTTGTCTAGGGATCTGGGCTTTAAAAGGAACTAACTGGGCCAATCGGGCACCTTTTGGAATGTGGATAGGTGGTCTCAATGTTTGTACCATTATCCCAATATTACCCAAGTAATCTGCATCAATTAGTCTAGGCAAGACAAAAATGCCTTGCTTCGATGTGGATGATCTCCCTATCAGCAGGGCACTAAGCCCATACCCCAAAGGCCCGTTCACCGTTGATGGAATGACCTGTACATCAGTGTTTTTGCAGGGTTATTTCTATTGCTGTTGCCAAGTCCGCCCTGGCCCTTCCTGCCGTTGCTGAGTTGAGGACATCCAGGCAGCGGCCTGGTTGCGGGGGAACATTTGTGTCATTGCGAGTCCCCCTTTCGCCCTCTGTGCCCCGTTTCTCAACGGCGTTCCGTCTTTCTTGTATTTCGACCTGCATTCACTGTCCCCGAGCCCAAATTTATCACATCTATCGCAGTTTCCTGAGAAACCAGTAGATGTCGCTGTTAGCTTACTTTTCTTTGCAGCTTTCACTCGGCACCACGATTTGTAACGGCCGGGTTTGCCGCAGCCAAAACATTTCTGGCTAGAATCGCCTTTTCCTTGTGGGATCAGGGGCTGAAGAGCAACTGCCATTGCTTCTGCTAAGTAAATGGCTTTTTCCTCTGAAGTTCCAACCCTGGAACAAGCTTCAACCATGTCACTCATATTGGCAGTTCAAAGCAAGGTCTGCAAGATCCTCTTACAGGTAGGGTTAGCATTTTCCACAGCCAATTGCATTCCCAAGGCAGTTTTTACATCTGGAGACGTTCTCAGAACTCGATCGAGTGCACCTTTAAGGTGATCTATGATCTATGAAACTCATGAAAGTCTCCTTTGCCTCTTGGTTAATGGTTGTGTAGGATGGTGACGGAAGTCCCATGTCTGGGACAGCATGGAATGCCTCCCGTGCTAGCTGCTGAGACTGCTGCAAAATTGCTGTATGTAAACGTGCCTGAGCTTGCAGGTCAGTAAAAGGCCCTTTCCCCAACATCATGTCTGGGGTGGAAACTGCCGGGGGTCTCCTTGAGGGAGTTTAAGATTTTCAGCTACAGCAGCATCTACACGCCTTTCCCAATCCGCTTGCCAGAGCAGTCTCTGTGTGGGTTTTAAAAAGATTTCTGCCAGCTTTCTACAATCAAACAGAGCCATTAAACCACTAAAAAAATGTGCAAGGTTTGCACGTACGAATTAGTTAATCCATACTGCATTACAGCCTTTTGCCCTTCTCGGGCGAGCTTCCAATCCAGCCCCTCCCAGTGGTGTTGGTCTGGATCAGCGGGGGCAGCGATTACCGGGAACGCTTGTGGAATAAACTCGCCCTCGATCAAGGCCTCCCGTATAATCCCTTGCCACCGCCGAGCAGGATTGTCGGACTCAGGGCGGCTCGGGGATCCACGATCAGGGCTTTCCCTTTTTCCCTCCGGGCCTCGAGCCGGGGGATCAGTCATTCTTCGCATTCCCCGGTTCCGGTCTAACTTTTTCTCCAGCTGAAAAGTTTCCCTCTTCCCCTTCTCGCTCCCGCTGTCTTCCCCCCTTCTCTGTTCGCCAAACTGTTTCCTCGGTAGGAGTCTCAGGGCGGAGGGAGCCCACATCGCGGCCACCCCCTGGGGAAGCCGGACCTCGCGATCCCTGCTGCCAACACGGTCCGACAGCTCGGCACAGCGGTACACAGATTTGGCAGTTCATTCCGTGTTCTTTCTCCCTTCCGCCAGCGGTAGTGGTTTTTTTTTTTCTCTTTCTTTCTCCTGCCACCGATGCTCTTCCTCTTCAAGGCAGCTCAAACACTCTGCCTTTGAATACCCGTCATTCACATTTGAATCCCCGCTCTGGCTAAGCTGCGGTGACTCAGGCAGCGAGGGGGGCAGCGGGGGACATGCGCGCCCTCTAATGCTGCTGTTAACTCTTCAGGGGATACCATGGGACACCCCGCAGGTAATCCTGGTGGCTGTGGAGGGGACTGCTCATCCACTCCCATATTCTCTGGTTCTGGTGGGGGCTGCGGAGCCTGTAACTCTGTCTCTAGGGGTGCAGAAGGTAGGGACGGTATAACTGGGTCTACTTCCCCAAAGAATTCTCGTGCGCACGTCGGAAAGGCAGCCGCCGGACCGCCTGGCTCTAGACGAGCCGCTGCCTCTGCCACAGCTGCTTTTTCTGCTTCTATTTGCCTTAGCACTGTTATTATTAACTTCCATACAGTGCTAAGTCCCTTAGCTTCTTTTAATCCATCGCTTACGGCATCCCAGAGAGCGATTCCCAGCCTCTCCCACTCAAGGGCATTGACAACACTTCCGAGGGTGGCAAAAAATCCTCTCTCCTGACCCCATCTGAACAGTCTTTTCAAGACCTCCGGCTCATATTTAATTTCTCTCTCAGAGAGAATACGCTGGAAGACCCTGAACGTGTCCTGTTCTTCTTTTGACAGCCCCTTTCCCACCCTCCAGCCCCCGGTCGCTCACCTCTTCGGGTGTACCTGCTGCAGCGTACGTGTTCTGGAGCTCTTTTCCCAGTCGCTTTCTTCTGCTCCCAGACTCGGATGGAGCCGTCCTCCAACTCCCCCAGCCGCGGTCCAGCCGCGGCGGGCTCCGACCGGGGCCTCCCGCCTTTTCACTCCACAGAACCCCCTTCAGAATCCAAAGGGTCCGGTCTCCTTCATTATCGCGACGTTTATCACGTCGGCGTCACTACCACGCGGGAGCTCAGGACTTCTGTAGGGCGGATCGATACGATTTAGCAGAAGACCCTTTATGGTTTACATAACACTCTAATTACACATTTTACAACTGCTGTACATGGGATCACGCATTACCTGATTGCTCCCTCTATCTTGTCCACGCCTCTGCACGCACTTTTCAGAAAATATGATTGGGTCTAGTCCAGTGCGGCACAGCCTTTCTTTATCTATTTCCTGCTGCTTTCGTATTCTGTTTTTCAGCCTCTCCTTTCCCAATTTAGCGCGGATTACATTTCAGTAACCCTGATGAATTCCTGAGGGCTCTGATAAGAATAACTGAAGATGGTTTGGCTGGGGCACACTATCAGGATTCAAATACATTACAACACGGGGAGCCCCATCTCCTCCTGAACTGAGGGTGCTCCCAATGTGGGGAGGGGTCCCAGGCCCATCCCAGGGCCCTGTAGGAAGGGGGACACCTTCTCCAGGTGGGATGTCCATCAAAAGTGGGACCCCTGCGAGGAAGGAAGGAAGGATCAAGAGCTGAAAAATTTTGTGTGTGGGGAAGGGGCAGGTGAGGCCCAGCCCTGGGGAGGCGATGCCCCGCCACACACCCCCCACCCCTGCACCTGAATCCCAGCCCCGCAGTGGCCACCATTCCCTGGCACAGTGGGGGCAATGCTCCACACCTGCCCTGGAGCCCCAGTCCAGCCCCAGAGCCACCAAATTACCATAAGTCCCACCTGGGGGAAGGGTCTAGGGAGCCCAAAGGACGTTTAAAGCAGAGCCTGGAGCATGAGCTGCATGTGGGAGGCTGACAGGGCTGGGAGGAAGCCCCAGCTCCCTTCACAGGCACAGCACTCAGATCCCAGTACTGCTCCCTAAATCCAGGGGCAGCGACATTTTGGCAGCTTTACGAGAAGCCAAGGAATTGACCTGTGGTCACAGCAGAGCGTTTGACAACTCTTATCAAGTAATTAGGGCAGTTTACTCCAGGTCTTTATATTTTAAAGGAGATCCTAAATACATACTCCTACATACAGAAAAATAACTTCCTGAGGACACTCCTTCTTTTAAAATATTTAAATGAATAAACAAAACAAAAAAATTATAGGTGCCTATAAATGCTTTTCTGTGAGATTTTCTTGGTATTTGACAACAACAGCAGAGCTGTGTTTTTATACTGTATATACAATAATCACACATCTATATATAAGCATGTACTGAACTCAGGATACAGCAATGTGCACATAGGACAGGAGTGGAGAAGCTGAATGAACACCAGGGGAGATGTGGAATGTACAGACAGAGCAAACCCTCCAAGGGCTTCAACCTCATTCCCAGCTTTTCCATGTTTCCATGTTCCACCAGGCTTTGAAAGAACTGAGATCTCACCATGAAAGGCAGAGCAGTCTGGAACCAGACACTGCTCTTGGAGTCAAAGTCTGGAGTTGCC
>VZRR01006414.1:1219-28420 GCA_013398015.1 Oreocharis arfaki | reverse complement strand
CCCGGGGGGAAACGGGGTGTTCAGGGGGGCGGCGGGCGGCAGCGCCGGGGCACGGTCCCCCGCCCCCCGCCGCAACTTTTCCCCGGCACCGCTCTCCTCCCTTCTGCTCCTGCGGGAGGAGGAGGAGGAGGAAGAGGAGGAGGAGAAGGAAGGCGAGAACACCGCGGCGGGGACCCCCCTTCTGCCTGCAGCCGGGGTTCCCGGGGCACGGCGGACCCTGCGCGGCTCTCGGCGCTGCCCGGCTCTGCCTGCGGGAGCGGGGGATGCGTTAGTCGCCCTTATCTAGAAAGCCCTGAGGCGCTCCGCTCCCCCCCCCTACCTCAAGGAGGGGTGTGGAGGGGGGGCTGCCCTTATTTAAAGATGATTATGTCCAATCTAATAAACCCCGAGCGGAGCATCGCCCTCCCTTCCCTCCGCCCTCCCGGGCGCTGCCCAGGATGCTGGCGGGGAGGGGATGCGGAGGGGACACAACCCTCCGGGCGCTGGGTCCCCTCCGCACCCCCTTCTCGCCCTCGGGGTTTTGGGACAGCACCTGCCCTGTCCCTGCTCGTGTTTTCTTCTGTTGTAGCTCCCGCCTCGCCTCCATCATTCATCTCCATCACCTAGAGGGGAGGAAAAGAAGCTGCTAGGAGGGGAAACCCTCCCTCAGCCCTCCCCCGGGTGAGGGGAGAGGTTGTCTTGGACTCAGGGTCCCTCCTCGGCAAGAGGTTTTCCTGCTTTTTCTCTCTTTTTTCATTTTTTTCCTTTCCCAAACAATGACACGTGCAGAAAGGTGGGCTGGAGGTGCCTTATCTGAGCAAACCACATCCCATAGCCAAAAAGTCCCCTACGAATGCACGGAGGGAGTGGGCAGCAGTGTGAGAAGCATATCATCCACCCTCTGCCAGAGGGTACAGCGCCAGCGCTGCTGGGGAGAGTTTCTCAAAGCACACAGGTGAGAAAACAAACCCCCAAAGTTCCCTCTTGGTTCCCAAGACTGCCTCACACCAGCACACAGCATGGGAGACTGGGAAAACTTCAGCAAGGAGATTCGGCGAGATGAGAAGTTTTGTTTCTTTCTCATTCTTCCTTTTCATTGTTATTATTTTATATATTATTTTCTTTCACTCCCAAACACTATCTGTGGCGGTCAGTCTGAAGCAGGGTTGCCAGCGAAAGCTGGGAGGCCCGTTCCAGGGTACAGGCTTTCAAACCAGCAAGGCAGGAGGGAAGGGATTTAAGACTAAACGGCGGGAGCTGGCTGTGTGGGGTTGGGGTTGGGCTGGTTTTTTGTCTTCTCAAGGTGGGAGGGTGGTGGGAATAAGGATGGGGGACTGGTGCTTTTAGTCGGGGGCAGATAGGAAAATACAGTGCTGGAAAAGGCTGAGAGTTAGGAGGGGTGAGCACAGTGCATCTCCAGCTGCCCGGGAAGGAGGGAGGTGGGTGTGAGCACACAGAGAGGTGAGGGCATGGCAAGGCTGGGCTGGCAGGGTGTGAAGAGGAAGGGAGGACACCAGGGAGCGAACAAGGCCAGGCAGAGCAAGGATGGCTCATGCAAAGTTGTTCAAGCAGCTCCCAAGGACATTTGGGGCGGGAACCACATCCAAGCACAGCACCAACACCCAGTGCTTGCAGGGAGGTGGTGAGAAGAGGTCTGCAGCTCTCCTGCCTGCACCGACTGACCCAGTGCCCATCCACTGGCAGTGGGGGCATGGAGACAGCCCAGCTCAGGGCTTGGCACTGGTGAGGTGGCCCAGCAAGTGTTGTCCTGGGGCATGGAGACAGCCCAGCTCGGGGCTTGGCACTGGTGAGGTGGCCCAGCAAGTGTTGTCCTGGGACATGGAGACAGCCCAGCTCGGGGCTTGGCACTGGTGAGGTGGCCCAGCAAGTGTTGTCCTGGGGCCAAGGCCAGCAAGCGCTGCTCGCAGTGCGTATTCGTTCAGGAATGAACCAGGCTCCTGATAGCCCTGTCTACCAGGGCCTGATAAGAGAGGATCCCAGGGGATGGCTGATTTTGAATGGTGGTGACTTTATTAGGAGGCTGTTTATCATCTTGCCACACAACATTCTTCCCCAGGTACTCCCAAGAAGCGAGACCCTCAGCAACGCATGCTGCCGTCCGAGAGGTTCGGCAGCACTGCCTCCTCAGGGACACCCAGGCTGGGATGAATCCAGCATCAAAGTAATGAAACCCTCCAGAAGTGCACCCAGGCAGAGGCTCTGTATATAGGCTCTGGCCTGGGCTAAACTGCTCCCTTGACAGAACAACACCCACAAACAAAGAGCTCTGCTGTCTGCAGGGTTGGGATGCTCCAGGAGCTGCAGAGCCCACCAAGGAGCCCCCTTCCTGAGCAGAGGAAAGCTCCCTGCCATGCCAAGCCCCTGTCTTCCCCTGCTCTGCCTGCCCAAGCCTGAGTCTGTCCGGATTTAGGAATCACCAGGGCAGGAAGCTGAGACTGTGAATCATTACCCCGTGTTGGCTCCTGAGCACTCTCCACCCAGGCAGGTTCCCCTGGCAATCCGTGCCAAGGTGGGGCTGGAGAGAATGAGGACNCGGATTTAGGAATCACCAGGGCAGGAAGCTGAGACTGTGAATCATTACCCCGTGTTGGCTCCTGAGCACTCTCCACCCAGGCAGGTTCCCCTGGCAATCCGTGCCAAGGTGGGGCTGGAGAGAATGAGGACGGCAGGGCAGCGGGGGCACATCACTGGGCTGGCTCAGCATCTGGGCAGCAGACATGCTGGGATGTTGTTCCCATCCCAGCACCACCATGGGCTACTGAGCAAATCCATGTCATTTGGGTTATATTTCTTTGCTTTCAAAAAACAAACAAGCAAACAAACAAACAACAAACAAAAACTCCAACTCACAAACAAAAACCAACCAACCAAACAAACAAAAAAAAACAACAAACAAAAAATCAATTAACTGGCCACTGAGATGGTTTCGCTGCCCATGAACCTGTGAAGAGAAGACTGGTCCTGTGGCTGTGGATAAGGCAGGGATTCCAGGGTGACAGACTAGTGGCAACGTGCCCTCAGCATGTTTTCTGTCTCTCAGGGAAGCAGAGTGGGCATCTGTTAGAGATCCCAGCTCAGAGCCAGGCCACCTTGGCTTAAGAAATGCAACAGCCCTGGGATCTTCCGTGGAGATGCTCCTCGCAGGCAGGGTCCCGCTGCAGTTCAAATCTGCTAATGATGTTCAGGAGCAAGTGAAAGGATGCTGGGTGGGAGGAAGAAGGGCAGAGCGGTGTCAGAGGGTCAGCTTGGAGGGATATTCCTCAACCCTTCCCCACTCGTTGTCCTTGCTGGCACGTCCCTGCTCTTTGGGCCCTCTGGGCTGTCAGTCTCCGCAGTCAGGGGTGTTTGGGGCGGGGATTGGGTAAGACAGGCTGCCCATGCTGAGAAGGAGCCAGGAGCCTCTGCAAGGAGGCAGGGGGAAGGGGGGAGCCCCGTGAAAGGCAGATGTTGAGCGAGGGCTCTGGGATGGTCCCAGCACAGGAGTGAGGTACCCAGGGCTGGTTCAGCCCACACTTGGGGAAGGTGAAGAGCAGCTATGGGGTGCACTCTAGGGGGGATGGACAAGATGGCCTTGAAAGGACCCTTCCAACCCAAACTATTCTAGGATTCTAGGATTTTAGCTGGAGCAGAGGCCGAGCCTTGCTTTTCCCCACGCCTGTCAAAAACCATCAACAAAAGCCTTCCTCTCCCTCCACTCCTCCTCGGGAAACCACCAGTGATCCTGACATGGGAATAAAGGCCCTGGGAGAATCCAGCTTTTTTGTTCACGGCCAGGCAGCCAAATCCCACAAGCCTGAGACAGCAAGCCTCAGCAATCAAAGCCACGAGCGACAGCCGACCCCGCTCAGGGCACAGCCCCAGCCCTCCCTCCTCTCCCTCCCCAGTTCTCCTGCTTTTCCCAAGCAGATTAGGAGCCTGTTCAAACACTCAGGACCCCCGGAGGTCAGAGACGCTGGCCTCCTGCACCAGAGGTTTGTTTGGGAACTCGCTGAGTTTCCTGCTCCTGGTAGGTCTGGAGATAAGCCCTGGTGTGCAGCCGCCGTCTGGTGCCAGGGCTGGTAGGAGCCCACAGCCACACACCGAAAATCCAGCAGCAAAAGCTCCACGGCCGTGGAATCAAAGCACCACAGAATGGTTTGGGTTGGAAGGCACTGTAAACATTGTTTAGTTCCACCCTCTTGCCATCGGCAGGGACACCTTCCACTGTCCCAGGTTGTTTCCAGCCCCAATGTCCAGCCTGGCCTTGGACACTTCTGGGGATCCAGGGGCAGCCACAGCTTCTCTTGGCATCCTGTGCCAGGGCCTTGCCACCCTCACAGGGAAGAATTTCTTCCTAATACCTCCTCAAAACCTACTCTCTTTCACCTGAAAGTCATCTCCCCTTGTCCTATCACTACATGCCCTTGTCAGAAGTCCTGTACCCTGTGTATTTGTGCCTTGCAGATGGGCACATCTTATAAGGGATGGGAGACAACCATGGAGACCTCCCATGGGCACTCCCCTGGATTCTCCACGGCCTGGGAGGCTGGGTTCCCCTCACCCTGGAACACCCAGTAAGGTTTCCCCGTGCTGTTCCATCCCACGAGTTTGGTGACAACAATTTCTCTGCTGAATTCAGCTGTGCCTGCCTCGAGCCTTGAACAAGCCACGCACACATCCTCAACTCCTTCAGCAATGGAGCCAAGGAACGAATTTAAACAACAGCAAAGAATAAGTGTGCTGCATCATCCTCGCACCTTCTCCTGCCTCCTCCTCTGTGCTCCGAGCCATGGCCAGGCAGCAGGAATGCAGGGAGGCCGTGGAGGAAGCCAGCCAGCCAGGCACTCATCGGGGCATCAGCTGAGGTGCTCGGAAGCCGGTTTGCTGCATCACCATCAGATGCAGCTCTTTCAGAGCAGCCTTGGACATCATGCTGGAGCCCAGAGCTGCACCGGAGCTGTGCTTTGGATGGCTCCTGCGAGCTTCCAGTAAAAACCATTTACTTCCAGCTGGGAGGTGAGGATGGGGAAGATGCTCACCAGCTCACTCACATCTCTGTGTTGCGAAGACATTCCCTACACAACGGCCTCCATGGATCTTCCTGCATCCCAAAGTTTTACACTTCACCAAGAACTCGCGGGTGCTAAATTAAGACCTGCCAGAGAACAGGGCATGGCCTTTGCCAGACAGGGTGTCTCAGATATTGAAAATTATTCCAGCTGCTGACAAAAGGCAGGGACTTATCTGCCTTTATGTAACGTAGCTCTTCCAGCAGCCAAGGAGGAAAAGCATACATGAAAAAGCAGGGGGAAAATGGAATCAGCTTCTTACTTCCATTCTGCTCCTGTCATTGGGGAGTTTCAGCGCCATTAATTCAGGATAGTCCCAGTGCAGCTCTGTATCCCAGCTCAGTGGGAAGCATTTGCCAAGGGATGCCACGCAGCTCCTCTGCCTGCAGCAGAGGCAGGATCCCGGAGGAGCTGTGCAGGCACTCACAGGAGGAGCACATTGGTACAAACACAGCAGGGACCAGCTCAGACTTCCAGAATGCCACCCCAGCAGAGCCAAGTCTGCTGGCAGGAGCTCCAGCAGAGCACTATGCTCATGGCAGCTCTGGTGGCCAGGTGGAATAATGGCACGACCTTGCTGCGTTTTCATGGTCCCTGTGCCCACACCGACCTCTGCTCGTTAATCCCTGCTGGAAATGCCGCTCACACGATAGCATCACTTCCTCCAGCTGGCTTTTCTCGCAGGGGGGTCAGAGAAATTACCTGTACAAACCTCTCCTGACAGCCTTCACTCTGCTGCTGCATTTTTAGATACTTTCCATGTGTCGCCCAGAGAGAAAAGCCATTTGCTAGAGCCAGTCGATAAGACATGCAGTGAACACCTTATCTGGCACTGGTACCTGAAGGATGAGGGAAGGGACAAATGGTTTGTGCCACCCCAGCACAAAGATCAGCAAAGATCAGCGGTTCCTCAAAATTCACATTTTAAGGTCTCTCATCTGAGCCCAGCCAGGGAACAGCTGCAGCAAGGAGAAAAGGAGCAGAAGTAAACGAGCACAGTGGCTGGGGTGGAGGCAAAGGGGCTGCACTTAATTTTGCTGTCCTTGTCCTCAAGGTGAAGCAGGATTTTTGGCACTGGGAATTAGAGGTGCCACCTTATTGTTGATGTGAAACTCACTGTCGTTGGGACATCCTCTATCCTGCAGAGAACATGCTTTGTCACTTGGCAGTGAGCAACAAAAAGAAACGTGAAAGAGTCAGACTCAGCTCTTAAAAGCTGGCCCGCAGGGTTTAGGTATTGGGGTTTGGACAAGTTCATCACGACAAGGAAACACCTCAGCCCTCTCCGTTCATTTTCAGAAGGGACAAATAAAAATAGACTTTCCAGAAGAGCCACAGACAGGGGAGAGAGGGGGATGGAGCCGTGTGCCAGCTGCCAAGGAAGCTCACAGCCTCCAGCTCACAACTGTGCCGTGGACCTGCTCCACCCAGGTCATTCACGTCCCACCTTGGGGCAGGCTGGAGCCCTGGTTAAAATGTGGAAGAAAGCATGAGCACATACACACACACACACGTTCTTCTCAAGCAAGAGAAACAAGTGGTTATCCCAGCCTGGGGATATGACAGCTCCTGGTTGCCACTGGACCAGGAGAAAGGCCAAGAGATGAACGCTGGCACTACCCACTATCCAGCGAGTTTTCAGTTGGTTTTTCGGTTTGGTTGTTGGATGTTGCCCACAGTGTGGTTTTGCACCTGCCTTGTAGGAAGTGGCAGCAGCCCCAGGTGTGCACCCCCAGGCCAGTGGCATCCTCGTACCTGGGAGTCCACACGTGGTGCAAGAGCTGGAGGCACCAAGGGCATTGGCTCCCTCCAGCCTTTGCAACCAGAGTGGGTACCTCCATTTCCTGCAGGACTCGCACTGGGATGTGTCCTGCCACGCTGTGCCTCCTGTGCCAGTTAGCTGAAGCCCTTGAATCTTTGGGTTTGTGTTCCTGAACCCTTCAGTGTCTCTATCAATGGTGTTGTGATGATGGGCCACCTCTGTGGCCCACTTCAAGCACAGAGACACCTTCTAAGGATGTTTGGTGCTTTGCTCCTGAGATGTTTGTGGCATTTTTTACCCAATCCTAATCCCAGTGTCACCTCAAAACCTTCTCAATCCGGAGTGCTCACCACAGCTGTCGAGCAGAAGAGGGCAAAGCATGGGTGTGAAAGCCTTGGTCAGGACAAGATCTTGCTGGCAAGGACCACCCCTTCCAAACCAGAACCTTCCTCAGAGCTAAAACCCATTGCATCTTCGTAGCCTGCTCTCACAGTCTTCATCTCAGCTCACTCAGAGCTAATTAGATGTTTTATCTTTATCCCTAGGTCAGGTTTTCCCCTCAACCATTTCTGTGACTTCTTTCGGAGCTGTAGATGCATGAGTAACCCCTGGTTGGGGAGGGTTGCTCAAAGCCATCTCTGATCTCCCTTTCATGCCACTGGCAGAGCTGGCCAGCAGCACTTGCAGTTTCTGCCAGCCTCAGTGTGCTGGCAAGGAGCACAGGAAAAGAGCAGGAGTCCCAGTCTGGGGAGAGCCAGCAAAATCAGTGATCTACCGCTCTGGAGGCAAACCCCGCGGGCCAGGTCGTGCCACTTAAACACGGAGAGGAGAGGCAGTTCGTGCCATGCCCTTCCTGTGCAAGCCTCCAGCTCCTGGATCTGCTGCTGGAGAGTCCCCTGCAGCTCAGTGTGGCCATGCAGCCAAGATGCCACATTATCTCCTCCTTGCAGCACTGTGCCCATTGCTGCAGCTCTCCCACCATCGCCCACACCGATCCTTCCCCTCCTTGCCTTCACTAGGGCCCTGGAGAGTCTGCAAACATCCCACTCTGCTTCCCAGCTAGGCCTGGGGGCACTAGGCCAAGCAGGAGGGGCTCCAAGGATGCAGCAGCCCCTCGGGCATTACCCATTGCCCAGCGGGGTCTGTGCCTGCGTGCTGCTCCTAAGCCAGAGCACTGCTCTCCAGCATTGCCACCGGGGACTGTGGGGGAACGTGCTGCTCCACAGACTGGAAGCAGCTGAGAAGAAAGATAAAGCTAAAGCTTCGTGTTGCTGGGATATTGGCACGCTGGCACTCAGGCGACCCTCTTAGTTCAAGCTGGTTTTCTGTGCAGAAAACCTCGGACCAAACTCATCCAGCAAAATCCCTGAGCACAGAAAGAGTTGTCCCCATATGAGGCTGTTTGGCAGCGTTGCTGTGCCATGCCAGTCCGAGGGATTAAAACAAACAGACCCTTTTGCTGGTACAGAAGGTCTTCAGCACCGGCTGTATTTCTCCCCGGGATTAAACCATGCTGGGGAAAACGTGCTTTTCCAACCTGCTGCTGCCCCGGCCTGTGAGGGCATGCTGGCTGGATGGGTTTTCCGGCTAACCCCCTGCCCTCCCAGCTCTGATTTCCCCTGCCAGGCTGCCAAAGCATCACGAGCACTGGAAGAAGCCGAGGCGTGTCCGCACCGCACCGGCGTGCCGGGGACCGGCACCCACCGGCCCCGCCGGAGGTGCTGCGGTTCTTGGTCTCCCCCCAGTGACCAGACCACATATGACAAAGCAGCAGGTCTGCCTCACGCTGGGGATTTCCAGCCCCACGAGCAGAGCTCCTGGCTCCCAGAACGGGGTGTATGATTACCAGGTAATTACACTAATCATTATTTCCCCGAAGCCTCCCCGCGGGAGAAGCCCTCTGGCTGGTGTGCAGGCTTGTGTTGCCGCTTTTGGAAACAGGACCCTGTTTCTCCCATACACCAGCACTTGAAATGTGTATATTCATTCATTAAGGGGCACTGACACCACTGTGGCAAATGACCTGTCAACAGATTTACAGCAGGAAGTAAGTCACTGCCTCCGAGCCTGCGCTCTTAATGTAATTAAAGTCCTCTGTTTGGAATTCGTTGTTAATTAATATTCATGCTCTGTTCCCCATCTGCCATTCCACGTTACTGGATCCTTCCGAGATTGATCAAAGGGATATTAAGGCAGCAAGCAGACAGAGAAAGAGGGGTTGCCTGGTGGAAGGGATTGAATCAGCTTTTGGTGGAGGAGCAGAATTGCATCCAGGACCCCGACTGCTCTGGGAGGGTATGGCTGAAGCATCATCCTGGCTTGCTCCATTGCTGAGGGCAAATAAAATGGATGGTAAGAATGATGGATCGAAAGACAGGCACCACCGGTTGGCTCCTGGAGTCTCTCACGGCTTGCTTCAGCCCTCAGAGGGAGGTGAGGAGCATCTCTGGAGCTGGGTGCCGAGGACGAGCTGGCAGCTGGTGCTGTGAGCGCAGCCTAATTGAGGTGAGTCTAATTGCTGGCCCTTGTGGTTTGGCCTGGGGCAGCCCAGCCCCATGAACCAGACCCACAGCGCAGTTATTTGGCAGTGGAGGCTCAGAGGGAGTCCCCAGGGAAGCCATATCCCTTTCCCACCTGGGCATATGCAAGGAAGACACAGATGTGTGGGGTGTCAGTGGACACCAAAAGGTCTCCCAGCCCAGTGCAGGGCATTTGAGGATATTTGCCAGGATCCTGGTCAGCTTTTTTGTGTGGGCACAGCCCCTGCAGTGACAACACACCAGGTGCTCATTCTTGCAGCAGGTCATGGGCTGTCCCTGGCCCTGGATGGGCACTGAGGGCCTGCCCCATCCCTGCACAGGCTGGAGGTCTCCTCCTCTCCGATCCACAGCCACCGGAGCATTTCCACAAGTGCTCAGCATGGAGCCCAACATGATCAGACATCCACGGGAGCAGCCACAACTCCTATACCAAAAATGCTGAAACCAGGCACGCCCTGTCCACTGCTCTGGGTGGGAAAGGTGTCCCATGCCACAGCCTGAGAGCCTAGTGGCTGCCATCCCACTGAGCACATGGGCTGCGGTAAATGCAGTGCTCAGCAGCGTGAAGAGGCCAGGCTGGAGACGTAGTGGCCCTGGCAGTGGCCCTGTAACACCCCACAGCCCCATCTCCAGGTGCTGGAGATATGTGCCTCATACTGACCCATATCACCCCATCGCCCCATACCCAGATGCTGGAGATGCCAGAGCTGAGCATCCTTTGAAATTAAGGGCACTTCATGCACTGCAAAGCCTCTTGAAGACCCCTCCTGTTCCCAGGATAGCTGGGGGTCAGTGGTTGGTGCAGACAGGTCGGCAGCTGGAAGGCAGGTCTTGCAGTCAGCCTCCCTCAGCAGGAAGGCACTGCCCCTCTCCTTTTCCTGGGCACCTCCTCTTCCCCAAGAAAGGTGTCACAGGGGCAGGGTATCTCAGGATGGAGGTTCCCGAGGGACCAGAGGGACTGCCAAGCCCTAAGCGACAACGGCTCTGTCGCAGGAGCACTGCAAGTGGGGTTTCCTCAATCAACAAAGTCCATTTTGAATGCTTTTTAGATCCTTAAACACAATCGTAGGGCTTAAACTGGGTGCACCCTGCTCTGCAACGGCACCTGCTGTTTATACATGAACAATCAAAGTGATTTACTCCCCTGCCTAAAGCACGGTTGCTCTTTGGCCATCCATCCGTTATCCTTATCTATCGGTGCCGGTTGGGAGCTGAGCGATCCGTCTCACGCTCTGGTGTGCGGCAGGCGGCTCCGCGCGCTGCCGCGCTCCGAGGGGGCTCTGCTGGAGCAGAGGCACGGGCCTGGCTCGCAGCAGCGCCAGCGCAATTCCACTGGCGTCAGCCGGAGCCGCCTGGCGTCACCCTCCTGGAAAACCAGAGCCTAGGCTGGGCAGAACCGAGGTGGGCACTGGAGGGGTTTGCAGTTGTGGTCAGGACTGGCTGTACCAGCAGGCTTGCAGAGGAGCGCGTGGACCCTGTGGCCTCAGTGTGCAAAGAGCCCGGTTCACCCGGAGCACTTCTTGGTTCTCCTGATTAGATTGCAGAAGGGGACCGGTGGTGGGGCCCTGGGGCACCATCTTCTCATCTGTGATGAAAAGATCACACTGGTCCTGTGCCACGTGGGCAACCAACGGTGGCAGCTGCACCCTGGGTCCCCACTGTCCCTGCCTGGGATGTTGCAGAGGGGCTCAGGGGGGTGTCTCAGGTAATGGCAGGGTGCTGCCTCATGGGGAAGAGAGGCTCCACACCTTGTAGGAAGTGTAGCACCATGAGGATGTTACAACCCTGGAAGTGTTCAAGGCCAGGTTGGACAGGGCTTGGAGCAACCAGGGCTAGAGGAAAGTGTCCCTGCTCATGGCAGGGGCGTTGTAACAAGATGGTCTTTAAAGGTCCCTTCAAAACCAACCCAGTCTGTGATTCTACGACCTGTGGTCATCAGAAATTAGTTCATAAAATGTGTTGCCACCTCTCTTCTCATCTTTCATCAGGGACAAACAGTCATAATAAGCTGAAGCTCCTTGTCTGCAGCAGGCAGGTGCCCAGCAAGGAGGAGTGGGATCCGTGCTCTCTGCCCCACTGTCTGTTGCCATCCTGGGTTCTGTGGGGACTCTTCAATCCCACAGCCATGGACTGGAGAGTGCTGAGACTCAGTCATGCAGACCCTCTGTGTCTCCACCCTGCAGAAGATATGGCTCAGGGAGGACAGCACTGGAGCTGCACACCACGTGGTGGGCACCTCTTGGTCAGTGGGTGGTGTGACCACTGCTGAAACTATAACTAGGAAAAATAATTCCAGAAACTTAAATAAGCGGCAAAAGGCACAGTGTCCCTCTAAGGAAACCAAGAGGGGTTTGCAGCTGCCCATCAAGAGGGTCCTCTCTCACCAAATTTCACCTCCTCGGGTGAAGCACAGTTTTCCCAAGGAGATTCAGGAAGAGTGTTTGGCCACAGGCAAACCAAATGGCTTTCCCATGTCTTCTCTCTTGGAAAAAAAACTGACCCAGTTTGGCTGAAAATTTCCACAGAAATTCAGGTTGAGGCAAATCCCTGGGAGGCAATTTCTGCCTAAATGTCTGTGTTTTGGCATTGGTCTGAGTGATGGGAAACACAGCCCTATAATGGGAAGTATTGGGCAATCTCAGTAACAAGCAGTGTTATCTGCCCTGTCTCCAATAAAACAATTAATTCTCGTTAATTTATCCTCTTGGCCTTCAAAGAGGATTTCTAGGCTGGGGGGCAGGGGAGAGAGAGAAGACAAAAAAAAGAGAAGAAAAAGATGGAATTGGCCAGCCTCCTCCAGACTCGAATCGCTCCAGATCTGTGAGATGGCACCTGGCAGAGCAAGGAGAGCTGTTAAGGGCTGTGGTTAGGAGACCTCTGAGCTCATCTAATAAACAAGGGAAAGGTTCCTGCCACTGCCATCTCTGAGCAGGACCTTCAATGGCTGGGTAATACGAGAGGAAGTTCCTGTGTCATGGAGGACAAGCACGGGGTGGTGGGAGTTGGAGCAGCAGCACTTCCAAAAAACAGTCCTGGTGAGGGAAAATAAGGTGTTTTCAAGGTATTTGAGACCGTTTCCATCTGTGCAGAGTGGGCAAGCAATGCCCATGTCAGGATTCTCCACTGCATTGGTGAATGTGGCTTGCAGCCTGCCTGAAAGCAGGACACCCACAGATTTTTGTGGAAGTGTTCATTTTGGAAAGATTTCCAGCCTGACAAATCGGTGGTTTGGAATATCCAGAGAAGCTCTAAGTAAGCACCTAAAATCTGGGGAACCAAGGCAGACCCAGACCCTTCAGGCCAGTGCCTACAGCGGGGTACCAGGCAGCACAGCTTGTTTCCCCACTTCTGCAGCCAGCTTGGTAGGTTGAAGTGGGACGAAATGACCTCCCTGACCATGCAGCTTCTTCGACATCACCATGGTTGGGTGGAGACACAGGTACTGAGCATCACTGCTGCAGCACTCGTGCAGTCTGACCCAGTGAGCCACCGAGATGTTTTGAGCCATGACTGGCTGTCTTCTGGAAATTCCTGGGTACATTGTGCCAAAAGATCACCCAGGTTCGACAAATTTAGCTTGCTGTGGTGTCAGATGACTCTGTCCACAAGCCAGGTTGGTTGCACAGCTGTTGTAGTAGCAGGGACAATAACCTGCTTATTGTCTCACTCTCACACGCTTGGAGAGAAACCCACGAGCCAAAAAGGTGGTTTTGTGCAAAGAAACGCTTTCCACCAAGCTTAAGTCAAGCAATGAAATATTCATAGGATGCTAAAGCAGTGGGCTCCCTGGCTGCCTCCTTATAGGAATCCAATAATACTGGAGACAGCCTTAATTCAATATTCAAAAAGCCTCTTTCTCTTTCCCTCTCCTCGATGTCTCTTTGGGTTCAGAGACTTTTCAGAAGCCTCAGTTTTATATGCTGGATGCATTAGTGGAGAAAGAACAGGGGAGAGGGGAAATGGGGGGAGGAGGAGCAGGAGCACAAAGATGGGGATCACACACAGGACAGCCGGGGATTTCTGGTCCCCAGGCAGCCTGAGGATGCTTGGCTGCAGGATCTGAGCCAGCTCTTCCCAAAGACACATCTGCATGGCTTTTTTGGGGCAAGGCCCACACTTATGCCCAGACATGGCTGGTTAGGAGTCAGCTCTGGACCAAGAGCATGGTTGTGTGGTCCTGTGTTCCCACGGACAGACTCCCTGCAAAACAGGCTGCCCTGCTCAGCTGCGGTCGATGTCAGCAGGGCTGAGAGCATTTTTGGTTCAGCATCTATTCTGCAAAAAGAAATCACTGAAGAGGGAGCCTTTGTCCACCAGCATGGACTGAAAATTGGCATAGCTCGGCCCAGGTGCCCACAGGGATAAAGCCCTGAAGCCCCAATGATGTGGCTGCTGTCCGCATGGGCAGTCAACATCAGTCAGGGTGAGGACGTGGATGCTGGCCAGGCTTGACTGAGCCATTTGGGTGCTTCCTGGTGCTGCTGATGCTACAGCTCTCGATCCCTGACCTGGAAGAGCAATACTGACATCCTCCTCCCCGTTTCAGAAGGAGGCAGAGGTCATGTTTTGGGTGGAATTGCACTGAGCTAACCTCCAGAAGTGAATAATGACATACAGCTACTCCATGCCAGGAGATGGGCACGGTTTCATGCTGCAACCAGGTGGGAAGGAGCTGTAGCTCTGCTGGTAGGACCTTTCTTCCTACTAGTGTGGGAAGGGACAATACTCAGGGCTCTGACCAAAGCACCTCCAGCCAGTGAGAGTCCAGGGAATTGCTTGCTGCCCTTCCAAATACAAAAATAGGGGGCAACAAAGGATATGAGCAGTGGGACATGGCTTTCCACACCACCCATGGACATCATGGGGGCTGGATGCTGTAGATGCTGAAGTTTCACAGACTTCAGACAAATCCAGGGAAGAAAGTCCCCCATTTGTCATCCATAGCTTTGAATGACAATGCTCTGTACATGCTGCAGCAAAGTGAAGATTTAGAAGAGCAGCAGCTTTCCAAGCACTTAGCAAAGTATTCCCCCGCCCAGAATTCTTTCCTGGAGAGTATTTAAAATTCAATTATTTACTCCACAATGAACTGGTTATTTGGTTTCTTCTGGCATCTCCCAGTCACGAATGCCCTCAAGCAGATCAGTTTCAACCTTCAGAAAACCTTCCTATTAGCATTTGATCTTGTCAAAGCTCTTTTTATAGCCACTCTTACAGCTAAGTGGGAGCTGCTCAATGGTTACCTGCCACGCTGGAGGGTGCAGACAGAGTACAGATAGCAGGGGCAGCATACAGCCCCTATTGCAGGAGGATCCAGAGCACCAAAGATGGTACAAACAACACACAAAAATTGTGAGAAATGAACAAAAGTCAGGTCCATGCTCATGTGCTGGAGTGGGGATGGAGAGTTCCATCCTGCCCTGAGCTGCTTCCCATCTCCAAGGCAAAACAGGAGCCCTTTGGAGAAAAGAAAGGTGCTCATCCTGCTGGTACCATCACCCTGGTTTGGGGGCTGTGCTGGTGCCTCCCACTGAAGGAGAGCATGAGCAGGATGCCTGCAAGTCTTTTCGCACCTTCTGCAAGAGCCTGGCACTAGTGAGGCCCAGGCCAAACTCCATCAGGACCTGGCATGCTGTCTGCCCTTACTGTGCTTTCCATGGCAGAAAAGAGATTTCCTTCTCTCTTCCTTGTCCTAGCATCTCCAGGCCTGATGCTGATCGTGCAGACACAGTTCTTTCTCCTTGCTGGTCTTTTATAGATTCTGGTTGCAGCTATACTTGCAATTATTTTAAGACTTTCTGGCAAAGAACCAGTCCCACAGGTTATTGTTTTGACCAGCGCATTTCCCTGGACATTTGGAGCCAGTGCAAGTCTCCTGTCAGGATCTCAGGAGGCTTTGTCCCTCGACTCTTTGCTGGTTCTCCAGCTGCATCCCAGCCCTGTCACCCCATAACACTCACTTCCTGCCCCATCTACCTGTGCCTTGGGGCCACCCTCTCCCCTTTGTGACTTCAAGCCAGGTGGAACAGCTGGACTACATCTCCTAAGGGGAGCAGGAACTGCCTGGTATTGCCTGGTCTGCAAAGAGGAGCAAAGGTACCGTGCACCCAAAGGATGCTCCCAAAAGGCAGTGCTGGTTCACTGTCAGTCAGGAATTTGATGGTGTCAGGCTCAAACTGTTCCCTGCCTAATGTAGAATCTCGGACACAGCATGGCAAACCACAGCCCTAACACAGATACAGCTGTGATGCCATAGCATGGCTGTGCCTCTGGGCTGGAGAGATGAGGCAGGTGTTTTATCCCATGGCAACGTGTCCCCAGAGCAGGCATTTACCTACTCAAAAGCTAGTTGGTTTGTGGTGAACAGAGATGACAACGCTTGGTTTTCTCCAAGCTTTGAGTCTTTAACTCCCAGTTTCAGAGGTCCAAACTAGGCTTTTCCCTGTGTATGCAGTACTGTTGTGTGATAACACCAGGATACAGTTGGTGGATCTGGCAGACTACACCGGGAACGGATAGCAGAGACATGCACTGATGCTTCAGGTGGGAAAGCAGGTTATAAAGCACATCCAAACAAGGTTACGTGGGAGATGTGTGGCAGAACAGGGACAGGATGTGGGGTCTACACTTACACCCCGCTCATCTCGATCCCTTTCTTCTCAAGGACAGCTTGAAAAACCTGATGATCCCTCTTTGCCCAAAGCTCTTGGGCTGCTGGTGGGTGAAGAACGAGCTCTGCCCCATGCAGCAGTGGGTGCTGGGGTATCCCCACAATCCCACCCGCTCCCAGCTGCTCCCTTGATGATCCCCCCGAGGAGATGGGGCCACCCACAGACCGATAAGCCTTCCAAGAAGACCTCTGCGAGGAATAATGCAGCTGATGGATGTTGCCTGTCTGCATGAATCATCTGCCAGTAGGTCACGAATTACTCAGACGCGTCTGTTATCCCGAATTATTCCCTGATTCACATGGCAGCTTACGCAGGAGTTCCTTGATTAGATTGATCAATATCGAACGGCCTGGCTCGTTGGCCTGACCTTCTCATCCATGTGAGCCTCCAGGCCATAAACCGTTCTTATCCAAAATCTTGACCTCATGTTTAATTTTATCACCGTTGACGTTAACGGAGGTTAGCTAGGCTTGAGCACGCACTGGAAGTTAAGCTTTCCTGTACCAGGGCCTCCATGCATTTCCCAGCCCTGACTGATGACCTGAATTCAAGGATGCCTTTTCCCTGGCTTCGACAGGCTTCAGCTTGGCACACGCATAATTCCTGGAATCAGTTCTCCACCACTGATCATGAATCAATCATTTGCTTTCTGAACGTGTTCCACAGAATTCCCTCAGCCTTCAACGTCCTGGCAGGCTTTCCCACCACAAAATTAGTTGGCTCTACAGCTCTTGGGATAGTGAACACCCCATGTATGGTTCCTGTCTGGAAGCAAATGGATTTAAACATTTCAACTTTTGTGGGATGATCTTTTTCAGCAGGCCCCAGACTTGGTGAGAGCCAGACTCAGCAAAAAAGGGGTGGTGAGCAGAGGGTGGCTGACGAGAAGGAATGGTGCACAGGGTTGGTGTATTGACATCAGCCAGCCTGGTGCAGTCTAGAGAGGGCTTTTGCAGGTTCAGCAGAGCCCTGGGTACCTGACCTCACCTGAGTGCTTTGATGGAAAATCCCTGTGACGCCCAAGGTGAACGCACCTCACATCACGTATCTGTAAGACTGGTTGGTTTGCTTTGTTGTGTGAAGCCAGAAGATCATCCAGGCTCCCTCCCTGGTGAGTGAAAAAACAAGCTGTAGTTCAGTCCAGGACTTGATTTATCCCAGGTATTTGGGAGAACAGGCATAGATGGGATGTATAACCCTCACACAGCTGCTCATTCAGTCCTTTGCTCATCGAGGGACATTGGACAATAGCTTTTGCTGTGCTAACTAGCTTTTGGATGGCTGAAGCTAGATAAAATGAGTCCTACCTCTTGGTGCCCACCTGCACCTTCGCAGATCTCTCCCACTGTCTGAACATCCCATTCTCCAGGGTCCACTTCCACACATTATCCCCCACAGCTGCTGCATGAGGAAGACTGCACTTTCACAGCCAGCAGAGGGAGAGGAACAGGCAGGGCACCCCAGTTCACAGGGCAAACCTTACTTGGCCCTTCCAACAGAGGATCCTTCTGCCAGGAACAGGGACTTCCCACAGTATCTCCTTGAGCTTCACTAATTTTACTGGCAGGAAGCTGTTTCCTCCATTCTTCATAACTTTTGCTGCTGTTTAAACCAATCAATTTTTGCCTTTCTCTCAAGAGACAGGTTTTTTTTTCCTTTTGGGGAGGTTTAGGATGTATTTGGAGCCTGTTTCTACATCCTCTCCTCTGTCTTCTCTGCTCTTGGTAAACTGCCCCAGCTCCCTGGTCTCCCCACACTGGCTAGCTTTTCCACACTCACACAGTAAGTTTCCAGCATTTATGAGGCCCCTGAAAACAAAGATTCATCCATCTCCACAAGCTGATTGTCAGCATCCAACAGAAGAGCCCAAAGTCAGATTGAGAGCAGCCTTGCAGGGAAGGACTTGGGGGTAGCAGTGGGTGATGTGCACTCACAGCCCACAAAGCCACTTGTGTCCTGAGTGCATCGCTGGCAGCAAGGCCAGCAGGGCCTGGCAGGCGATGCTCCCTTCTGCTCGGTGAGACCCTGTCCGAAGCACTGCATCAGCCCTGGGGTCCCCAGCACGAGACAGACATGGGCCTGTTAGAGGGTCACCAAAAGAACCCGAGGGCTGCAGCTCCTCCCCTTTGAGGAAAGGCTGAGAGAACTGGAGTTGCTCAGTCTGACAGAGAAACTCCAGGGAGACCTTATTGCAGCTTTTCAATAGCTAAAGGAGGCTTGTAAGAAAATGGAGACTTTTTACCAGACCATGTCATGATAGGACAAGGGGGGATGGCTTCCAACTGACACAGGGCAGGATTGATTAGATATTAGGAAGAAATTCTTAACTGTGAGGGTGATGAGGCCCTGGCACAAGTTGCCCAGAGAAGCCATGGATGAACATTGCCCCATCCTTGGAAGTGTTCAAGGCCAGGCTGGATGGGGCTTGCAGCAATCCAATCTAAGGTGTCCCTGCCCATGGCAGGGGTTTGGAACGAGAGGATCTTTTAGGTCGCTTCCAACCTAAACCATTCTGTGATCCTCAGACCATGATTTGGACTTTAGAAAGGTGTCCCTGCTTTCCTAAAGAAACACAACTCCAAAGCCTGTTAGGGAAGTTCAGTGGGGCAGGGGATCCTCAGCACCTCTGGCAATCACATCACACCAGCTTGAGTGCCAAAAATGGGGCTGTGGGAAGCTGAACATTGGCCCAATGTGTGGGTGCTTATGTATTGGCGTAATAGAGAACACATTTCCAAAAAGGAATAAATCATTTTTGCCAATAAGTTTAGTTGTTGAATACTGCTTCTCTTCAAACTATTCATGAGCAGATGACAACTTTCTCTAATCATTAGTCCTAATTATTCACTCCATCTCTCCTATTAATAACATGCAGGCAGCAGACTGACAGCAAACAGCTCCATGTAATTATTTTACTTAGTGAAGTTTGAAACAGAAGCAGTGCCAGGTATTTCTGATGGGGCGCAGATTGCATGGCACATCCCTGCCTACCCACCACGTGGCTATGAAATTGTAGAACCGCGTTTCTGGTGTGAATGCCCCCATTTGCAAAAGGAACACGTGCCAAAAAGCTGCTGGTTCCCAGGCTCAAAGGCATTTGTTTGAATATCATTGAACAGTGAATACAAAGAAGGACCAAAGCAAATATATTTTGCAGAGCTCAATAAATCACCGGCCTTAACTTTGCAGGAGACAGCTTTCTCTAGGTCCACCGTGTATCTGTGTATTGACGATGAGAAATTTTCCCACCTGAAACCAGGAGTGATTTATTGCAAGGGTACATGCAGAGTATGCAATATTTAATTAGCATGATGACAATTAGCTTCATCACATTGGTTTCCTCCATTCACACCATGATCTAAACATACTAAGGCACCTGAGCTGTATTTGCGACCCTCTGCCTTTCTTTCCTTGTTACCTGGGCGAGGATCCTGGACAACACCAAACCATCAGTAAGTCACTTAAGGCTTAATGGTTTTAAGGGCACTTGAGGCTGTAGCCCTGGATTTCACCTTTAGCAGGAAATAGAAATAGGAATCTCCTTTGTGCACATAGAGACCTAAATTTAAAGCCTTAAGGCAGGCAAAAATTGACTGCTCCCAAGCATGCACTCATCCCCTGGAAGGGGCAGCTGCAGCATTAGGTCTGGACAAAAATCCCTGCTAGAGGAAACATATTGACTTCTGATGGGGAGAGCTCCTGTCTTGGTTTTAAATTCACTCAAAATGCAGAGTTTATTCAATTATCAGCTGTCTTTAAACTGGAATGTGGCTTCACTCCAAATATCAACTGGGCAGGGGAGATGATGACAAGCAGGTTAACCCTTTGCTTACCTTCCAGCTAGGCTGAGGGTGGGCAGCAGGATGGCACTGAGCAATTTGACATGCATCCACCACACATCTCCAAGGTTAAAGCTTTTGGCTCAGTCCCTCACACGCAGAAAGGGATTTGACACTGGCTATGCCTAGGAGGACAGGTGGAAAAAAAAAATCCACGTGGTGTGGTACCCAATGGGAGGATGCTCTGTTCACAAGCCCCTTTTTGTAAGGGGACCCCATGCAGTACAAAGAACTCTCTGTCCTCAGGGGAGACCCAGGGCTGTAAAAACAAAGAGAGACACCGGGAAAGCGTCTGGTTCATTATTCCCCTCTGAAAAGCCCTCCAGCTTTTTAAAGGAAGTCTCTGGCTATGAGGGGGGTGTGGATTAAGACTGAGACTCATTGGAATAAGCAAAGGGGAGAGCTGGCAAGATGATTTAAATCCTCCCCAAATGCCTTGGGAAGCATGGAGGGCTTTGGGCTGGCAGCCGGGCCCGCATGCCAGCAGATGGGGCTCCTGGGAGAGGTCAGAGCTGCAGCAGTATTGAACACTGCGCTCCTCTAGGATGCGTCTGAAACACCCGAGGGGCACCACTCCCGTAGAGGTTACTTTAATGGCACTGGTTTAGCTGGGGCTGTTACAGCCATGCTCACGGGTGGCTCTGGAGAGCAGCAAGATGCTGCATGGAAAGCAAGCACCAAGCAGTACAGTTTTCTGAGTGTTGCTCAAAGTCTGTATTCAGCCATAAATACAAATTCTGCCGGAGTAGAAAGGTTACGCTGTATCTGGGATGTTAAAGCCCAAACCTGCTGCTTTCTGGGAACCCCTTCTGTGTTACACTGCTCTGACTCGAAGCTCACAGAACCATCCTTGCCTCTTGCTGCTGGCTGGCATGCTCCTGCAAAGCAAGACTTGCTCTCGAGGGAACCGGGGAGCAGAGCCCTTCCCGGCAGCAGGCAGAGATGGGAAGCTGCATCTGTCCCCCGCCAGAGGGACGGTAAATGGCCTCTTGCCTTCGTCATTACCTCGCAGCGATGAGTCTGGGAAGGAGCAGGCTGCAATGACCGGGTACGGAGCATCTTCACCTGGGCTGAGTTTGCCCTCTGATGGCAAGCGCTGGTACTGAGAAGAAGCAGCTCTCAAAACAATGTCTTCCCTCCTCCAGCTGATCGCCCCGGTGCTAAACCGGCATGTTAGAGTGCTGCTGCCGCGAAGGCACCCTCAGCTCCGCGGCTGAAGATTGTCCCAGGGAGGGCAGCTTCTCCTTGGCCATGACAGCCCAAATTTTGCCCTGCCTTACATAGGGCTGGGGAGGACGGGGGTGGCAGATGCCAACGGAGGCACTGCGGGGATGCTGCAGCAGCTCAAAGCGGGTAACAAGGCCACAGATTTTTTTTTTTTTAATGGACTAGTTTGAAAAAGAAACAGAGAAACAAAGGAAAATAAACTCCTATGAAGACAGGCTGGGAGAACTGGGGGTGTACAGCCTGAAGAAGAGAAGACTTCAGAAAGACCCTAGAGCCCCTTCCAGTGTCTAAAGGGGTTCCAGGAGAGCTGGAGAAGGACTTTGGAAAAGGGCCTGGAGTGGCAGGGCGAGGGGGAATGGCTTCCCACTGACAGAGGGCAGGGTTAGATGGGATATTAGGGAGAAATTCTTCCCTGTGAGGATGGTGATGCACTAGAACGGGTTGCCTAGAGAAGCTGTGGCTGCCCCATCCCTGGAAGTGTTCAAGGGCAGGTTGGACGAGGCTTGGAGGAACCTGGTCTATTGGAAGTTGTCCCTGCCTAGAGCAGGGGGTTAGAACTAGATAATCTTTAAGGTTCCCTTCAGCCCAAACCATTCTAAGATTCTATGACTTTCTACCAGCCACCTACAGCTTACCCCAAACCAACAGCTGACTCTTTTGGGGGGGTTCTTGCAGCACTAACCCCTGTCACCTGCCATCCACCCAGCCTAGCAAAGAGACAGCAGGCAGGAGAAGCAGCCAAGGGCTGCCCCATGCAGGGGACAAGCCCGGTGCCCAGGGTAACCCTGGCACAGCAGGGCACTAGTCAGGAAGGGTCCAGCCTGAGTACAGCAGGGAGGGCTGGATTCTGGTAGCAGGGTCCACCAGTTCTCAGACACAGCAGAGGAGTCAGGTCCTAGGCCCATGCAGAGGCAGCAGATTAGGCAGGACTGGAAGCCAGCTACCTACAGCAGAGGGACCAGGTCTCACCCACAGACAGGGTTAGGCATCATCACCCCACATCCAAACAAAGAGAGAAGTCCTGGGATGACCTTAAATATAGCGCCTGGGCCAGCTGCCAGAGGATGTGGGGGTGGAGGCCCCAGATGAGGCTGCTTAAGGCAATCAACACTTTCTGGTGCCCCCAAGGTCCTCACACCTGGCAAGATGCTGCCTCTCCTCCATTTCTCTGCTGAAAGAGAGAAGCTGTGGTTGCCCCAAGCCCAGCAGTGTCCCAGGCCAGACTGGATGGAGCTTGGAGCAACCTGGGATAGTGGAAGGTGTCCCTGCCTATGGAAAGGGGGACTGGGTGATCATTAAAGTCCCTTCCAACACAAACCATTCTGTAGTTCTATGACTTTTGCCTTCCATAATAAAAAAGGAGAGAGTTTTCAGAGATAGTAGTATGTGCTCATGTTCAAAGCCCCAAATGCAGTCCACCAAATAAACTTGTTTCATATTGTAAGAGCATGTAACTCCATCAATGTTATTTTTTGTGGGAGAGAAATCAGCCTAGACATAGATAGATACCAAAATCATCTTTATTAAAATGATTATTGCAGTTAGACAAGAAGTTAATTTGGTCATGGTTGTATTTAGATGCGGTCTATTAGCTGAGTGGGAGTGACAACAGGGGCTGAGTTTGGCCAGATTTGGGGGGTGTCAATGGGAGCAGGTAAGGAACAGCTGAGCCTTGCTGCTGCACTGCATGAGAACCAGAGAGTTTGGCAGAACTTCAGCATCCCAAGACAGACCTGGGGTGGCACAAACTGAGTCTGGGTCAAGCCTGTGTGTGTGAGAAACCACCTCTATCCACACTTATACCGAGCAGAGGCTTTAGTTAATATTTGCCTAGAAAACCTACTCTTAACACAAGGTCCAACACTCTTGGAGCAAAAGGACGTGCCGTGAGGGACCCTTCACTGTACCCCCGGACACATCCATTACAGTGTGCTGTCTAATAACGAGATGGTGTCATCATTTTTCCTGTGTGAAGGGAATCTCATCATTTTGAGCAGTGAATCAGGTATTTCTGCTGCTGTGGGTCAGGATCCTCTGTAGCTTTGCTTCAGCGCACACACGTTAAAACAGCAGTTGCATGGACATTTCTCTTCAGGTCTCTGTAGAGCCTGGAAACTTTGAAGACAGTATTTCAGTATTACGGAAGACTCACCAAATTATTTTAACCTCATTTTAGTTCAGTCAAGTCAAATTTCTCTTCAGAAGACCAGAATGATGTAGCTGTTTGCAGTGCAAAGAAGACACTTCTACCATATACCTCTTTTTTTTTTCTTTAGATCTGAACTTTTTAAACACAGCAATAAATTTAAATATTTTATTTTTGCTGATTCTTTGTTTCTGAAAGGGGTTAAACCATTTTTGCTTAAAATCCCTATGTCAGCTTGGAGCTAGCCTAAGGCTGAGGCATCAAATTTCATCTTGCAAGCAGCAAAGGTGTTGTTATACAGAACTGAAAAAAAATCTTTTTTAAAGAACTCTTTATAATCTTAAATTGAGTAGATGTCTCTAAGCATCTTCCCTCCTAGCACCACTTGCTTTTGCACTATTAAACTAGAAAAGAAATTTAAAAAACAACCAGCCAACTCAGCCCCCCACAGTTCCTGCTGTTCTCATATCCCAAGCAGTCTGAGATAACCTAAATTGTGTATGTTAACAACAAAATAATCTTTCACAGTCAAGTTTCAGGTGATGGCCAGACACATACCTGAGTTTCTATATGAGCAATTATTTCCTACCCCAGTATCAAAGCATGGTCATTAAGTGCATCAAGGCCCCTCCTCAGGGCTCTTCACTGTGCAGGAGATGTCTGCTGTGGGCAGGGAGCACTGAGCTGTGTTCCTCCATCCCCTCCAGATCCCCACATCTCTGTGCCTGACTGCAGGAACTGAAATTCAGAGATGTTTGCTTCTCACAGCAAACTGGGGAAGGAGGTATCTGATGGGTAGGAACTAGGTGTCCTGAATAGTTTTGCTGCAGGTTCACTCCAGAAGTTGCTGACAGCCTAATTTTCAGATTTATGGAGCATTAAGAATTCCCATTGACTCTGTAACCAGGTGATGAATCTGTCTACACTTCATTTTTCTCAGCTATAAAATGGGAGAAATGGCATTTCTATCACCGACTAGCTGAGAGGTTAATGCAATGATTATTAATAAAGTTCTCTAATAACCTCTGGAGCAGCAATTCCCAAGCCAGGGTGGCAGTTCCTAGCAGGGTTTGCTGAGCTCCTGAATGGACTAACGGACCCAGTGGAAATTAGGTGGCAGCAGCAGGCTCAGGAACGGAAGCAGAAGCAATTTTTCTAATGAGTCATCAACAGTCCGGAACGGAGCCTGGAGCCTGGGAGGTGACTGTCACTTCCCCCAGACATGCGGCCCATGGATCACTCAGTGGGGAAGAAGTCTCTGTCTCCCTGCAGGATGATCCATGCAGAGTATCCTTAATGATTTCCGTGGCTGTGCTGCCACTGGACATCGTGGCTGCAGCTGCTTGCTGCACAGGTAAATGGAAATGCAGCTGTAAATGTCACAAACTTGGGGCTTAAGTATGATTTATGTACCTAAAAGAGCAGAATCTTACACTGCTATTAACGTTCATTCATCTGTAGACAGTACTTGTCTTCTCCTTTTCTCCGTCCTTTAATGCCATGGGTAGTGTGTCTTCCCTCTTTGCACAGATCAGATCTGATACTTTGCTGGGATATTGCCAGTGACTGGCTTCAGAGGCTAGAAAACACAAAAACGTAAGAGCAGGTTCCCAAAGTCAGTCTTACAAAATGTACATCTGTCAGAAATACCAGTTTCTTTGTGTAAAATAAGCACTGAGGGCTACAGCTGGAGACAGCTTATCCCAAAGGAACTATTTGTTTGCAGCCTAAGTTTCAGGCCACTCGGGAATGGGTGATGTTTGCTTTCCTTGCTTGATCCACACACCTTTGAAGGCAGACAGACACATCTCCATTAGGTGAGGAAACACAGGCAATCCTCTGGCACCAGGAGCCTCCGAAGGGTGTGCTGCATGAGGGTGCAGGTGTCCCCACAGCAAGACCTTCCCCTCTGTGCTGAGCCCATCGTGAGTTGTGCTTCAATGCAGGATTCCGGCCTGCAGGCAGTGCAGAGGCACACTGCTGACTGGGGGAGACAGAGAAACCTCTGATCTATCTGAGAAACCTCTGAGAATCAGAGAAACAGCTGATCTATCATGTTTCACTCTTGCACCCTGGCCATTGAGAGTAATCACAGTGTTGTTGATACCTGGACTAAATCAAATGAATTCTTAGAGCTCATTTTGTGCTAACACGAACTAGAAGAGAACTGACAAATCACCGTTGCAGCTGCAGTGAACTTTAAAACTGGAAGACTTTATCTGTGTCCTTTTTCCTGATACAACACACAGGTATCTCCAGGAAGTAGCATCTAACCTTCCCTTAGGCTGCATACATGGATCATGGAACTGGAAATGCAACCCCAGGAAAAAAGGGTTTCCAGGAGCCAGAGGCTGCTCTGGATTTACCTGGGCAGTGAAAAAAAGGTATTCACTTAGAGGGTCTCCAAGAGCTCACAATGGCATCCTAAAGCTCGGGAATCAGGGAGATCTTGCTCAGGTACTGAAGTGCTGGGTGACACACTCGTTGCCAGGGCTGTGGGTGTAGGGGATGTTGTGAAGGCCAGTTATATATAGGCGTAAGTGGGCATAGACTTGATCTTTAACAGCTTTTGCCTGTGTCATTTTTTCCTCCCTGGAGCACAGTCAGTCATGGCATCAGCAGGACTTTTCAAGGATCAGCCAGTATTTCAGTGCAAAGCATGGGCTTGTGCTATTGCCAGTACTACTGTTTATGGCTTCTGAAAGTCCATTGCAGACACTCATCCATAAAGCTTTTGATCCCTCTGGAAGACAAGGAAGTGAGACTTTCCTTTCTCTTAGCAACAGAAAATAAGATGCACACCGACACCAACAGCCAGGCTGAAAGAAAGGTCTAAATAACAGCAATTCTCTTTTGCTTCCACTGAAAACAAGAGGAATCACTACATTTCAATGACTTTATGGAGCTAGTCCTGAGACCTGCCAGTCAGGAAGCTATTTACAGAAAGCAGGGGAACACAATGGCTAAAAAACAAAATCCAAACCCAAAACAAAACACAAAAAAGAACTCCCAAAACTGTATTTAAAAGTGTTTTTAATAACAGCAACAAAGAGTTAAATCATGGGAGTGACTCTAATGGCAGATGTCAGCTTGTAAAGGTGAGATTGCTGACCTGGATCTCACAGGGAAGCTGCCTTTGAATTTCCTGGCTTGACTCGAATTCCTCAGAGACGTTTTGGGTCTTGCTGACTGCTTTGGGGATTTTTCCCAACACCAGCTGTAAACATACAGAGGCAAACACCCAATGGCATTCCAGCACCTCCGAGAGGGGAGGTCAGGAGGAGCACTCCACAGCTCTACCCCTTCAGCCGCATCTCCAGGGTAAATCCAGAGCTGTGTTTTGCCGTGCTCCCCGTGGGACACTTGTCAGGCAGCATCCCTGCCAGCCTGCGGCATGCCTGGGAGGTCTCCTGACCAATACTGCCTACCTGGAGCACCTTCTTTTTTTCTCTCAGACCAGTCTGACCAGCTCCCATACTGGTTTTACGGCTCACTCTGCCGTCCCTACTGGGAGGAGTGCTGCAGCGCTGATCTCTTTGGGCGTTTTCCCATACCTGGGTTTAGGATTACCCTCCTCAGGGAATGCCCTGGTGTTTCACCAGCTGCCTCCTTAACTCTAGACAAGTAAAGCTGACTGCAGACAATACAGTTACTCAATGCAAAGGAGGCAGTATGTTTCTGTAGGCTGTTGAAAGAGAAATGAGAGGGAACAGCAGGGATCTCTCCACAGTACTGCTGGCCAAGCTAAGGAGTTGACAAGTGCTGTGTTTCATGAACTTTTCAGTCTGGCTTGCAAAAGGCTGGGTCTGGGGGCAACATTTCTCAGAACACCCAAAACATCTTTGGGGCATCCTTTATCAACACTTTACTAATTAACTTGTGCAGAAACTGGTCTGCCCTTGCTTCTGTAAAAGTCAGGCCTGCTGTTGGGAAACAGCAACTGTTGTGGTGCTCACCATTGGGATTCC
>VZRR01006413.1:2468-20316 GCA_013398015.1 Oreocharis arfaki | reverse complement strand
GAAGGAGGGATGGGGTTGGTGGCCGGAGGTGGTGGCTGAGGGGTTGTGGCAGTGGCCAAGGAGGGGTCACAGCGGTGGCCGTGGAGGTGGTGAAGGAGAGATCAAGGTGGAGGCCATGGAGGCCGAGGAGATGTTGCTGTGGAAGCCAAGGAGGGTCAGGGTGCTGACCCTGGAAGTGGCCAAAGAGGGGTCACAGCGGTGGCTGAAAAGGAGTTGAGGTGGCGGCCGTGGACGCGGCTAAAGAGGGGGCACAGGCGGGGCGGAGGTGCTGGCCGTGGTGGTGGCCAGGAGGGCTGGAGTTGCTGGCCGTGGTGGCAGCGGGGGTGGCTGCAGGGGGTGAAGGAGGTGCCAGCCGTGGGGGCCGCGGTGGCAGCAGGACGGATCCGGCAGTCCCTGGCGCGATCTCGCCCCTGCCCCGAGGGCTGGTGCCGGTTCACCGGGTAGGCTCTGCCTGCGCTGACTCAGAAGGTCACTGGGGCTGAGGGAAATCTGGAGGGACGCCAGTCACTGCCACCTTCTCCTCCTCCTCCTCCTCCCCCTGGGCAGGGTGTTTGCGTGCTCCAGGTGTGGCCCTTCCTGTCCCAGGTATGGCCCTCACCCCGGCCCGTCAGTGGGTGCTCCCTCCACGGCCCAGTCACGTCCCTGCCACCTTGACCAGGACAATCCTGCAGGAGAACGTGCTCTGGGTCCCTTCTCTTCGCCATCCTGGGGCCGTGTTTCGGGGATCCACGGGATCTGGGAGCTTTGGCAGAGCGATGGGTGCTGGCTTGTCTGGTCATGCTCCTCTCCTCAGCGCTTTTTTGGCAGGAGCAGATGTCCCAACGAGGAAGGTATCACCCCAAAAGCCTCTCCCTCCCCACACTGTCGGGGACACGGTCTGTGTCACACCCCTGGCCTCCCTGCGGGCACCTCTGGCAGGGATGTTTGGGCTCTTCTGCCAAGGGAGAGGCCTCTTCTGCGGCACCCAAGCGCAGCAGGATGCTGTCAGCTGGGACTTTCTTCCTCAGTTTGCTCCAGGGAGTGAATTTCCAGGCATCCAAGACCGCATGCAGGCACGTTTCCTGCTTGGAGGAGCACATGGGAATCTGTGATAGGGCGGGAGTGGCCATGGAAAGGGAAAAGAGGCTCGGGAAGAGCTGAGCTCTCTGCTGGCCCGGCCCATCGGACGCTGCCGGTGGCTCCTTCCCGGCCCTCCGTGCGTGGCCGCCGCTGCCACAGCCCAGCGCTGAAACCTGAGCAGAAAAAACGAGATGTGCTGGAGCATGTGATGTTCCTCTTCGCGGCACAGAAACGCCCCCAGCAGCTCTGCCAGCCCTTTTTTTCCTTTTCTTTTTCTTTTTTTTTTTTTTTTCCCCTCAAGTTGTGCCGTTCACCAGCTTAATCCTCAAAATGCCAAGTCACAGCCTGGCAGGGTCACAGCTTGGGGACCTCCTGCCTGTGCTGTGCCAGCCAGGGCTCTGTCACTGCGCTGCCACCGTGCTGTCCCATCAGAGACAGAGCTGTCCTGAGTGCCCACAGCCCGTGCTGGTGATGGAGGGGCCGTTCGGTGCCCCAGCCCCAGGGGACCCTTCCCCTCCAGGCAGCGCTGGCATCCCGTGGGACGGGAGGTGCCCCAATTCCCCCGCGCCTCCGCTGGAGCGCCGGGAGAAGCAGTGCGGATGCGCGGCGATTGCAGCTTGACTGAATCACCCTCCCCGTGCAATTCCAGCGTGGAGAGCACGCCAGGAGCCCCTCCCTGCTCCAGAGCCTCTGGCTCCGCCGCCTCCTCGGGACGCCGCCAGCACACGCCGGGGTTACCGGCACCCATCCCTGCGGGATGGGGGATAACGTTTCCCTGGAGGATGGGGTCAGGATGCCTCGAGCAGAGGTTTGGGATGAGGTGTGGGGAGGGAGGGAAGGAGTGCCAGCCCCGGGTGTTTTCCGTGGGCAGCTGTGGCAGCAGAGCCGGGCGCTGGAGCCGGCGGCATCGGCTGCGCCGCACGCGGCTCTGACCTGCCCGGAGGCAGCGCCGGCCTCGCCGCCGACATCACGAGCCTTCGTGCAGCAGGACAGGCTGGGAATACTTCCAAACATCAGCTGGGAGCTGTGGGAGGGGGAGAGGGGAGAGCTGCAGCAGGGCCTTGCAGGCTCTGAGCGCCCTCAGCTTCCCCCGTGTCCGAGCGATGCTGGAGGGGTTTGGATCACGTTCGTGACCCAGCAGTTCCTCATCACCCCGCCCTTCCCGCGGGTGGATTTGGTCCTGGAGTGGGGACAGGGCATGTCTGACCATCCTGGCGGTGAGGAGGGCGAGCAGGATGGCTGCAAGGGATGGGAGAGAGGGAATTCATCCCGGGAGATGCCATCAGGGCTCATTCCTGAGCACCTGCCCGCTCTGCTGTGGGTGCGGTGAGGTGGGCATTGCTCAGCACTGAAATCCCAGCAGCGGGAGGATGAGAGCATTTCCACTTGGGATCAATCCCGTGGGTCCAGCTATCAGCGATGCCATCTCTGGCTGCCCGAACAGCTGAGCTGTGTAGAGGAAAGGCTCGGTAATCCCCCTCCTGGGCCAGCACCAGCCGCCTCTCCAGGGCACACCAGCGGCTCTGGGAGCGGGGGGATGGCTCCATCCCGGCTGGAAGTGCATCCTCGGCACGCTCTGCCCTGTTTGGGTGGACGGGCCCTGCTGGCTGCAGGTGGTATCCCAGCAGCTCGCCCTTCCAGCCGTGTTTATTTCCACAATAACCTTTGGAGGCAGAGCAGTGAGCAAGCGCCGGGGTGGGAACTGAGGCGGGGAGAGCAGCTGAGCTGTGCCAGGGGTCAAACACAGAGCAGGGATTTGGGGTGCCCGGCTGTTGCCGTTGCCTGGGCTGGATTTCTGGGTGCAGAGATGTAAACATAGCTCTGGGATGAAGGATGAGCTGGCACTGGGGTCCAGTGGCTTCAGTCTGTTTTTCTGGCTGCTGCTTTATCCGGCTTTCGCAACGTTCTTCTTAATTCCTTGATGAAGTAAAGGAATCGATGTTCCAGAAATATTAAATTGGATTTGGCTTTCTTTTTTTTTTTTTTAAATTTTCCTTTTTGGTGCCAGCTTAGTCCAGCAGCAATGATTTCCTGACTGGTGTGGGCAGTGGGGGGATAGTGATGTTAAAAATAAAGCTTTCGATGCTCACAGCTGCTTTGTAACAGCAGCAAGTGCTCGTTGGGACTGGGGATTTGCCGTGAGCAGGGGGTGGAGGGGCTGGGCTGTGGTGGGGATCGTGCTCAGTTCCTTCATGGAAAGGCTTGTTAAACACTGGAAGGTGTTCAAGGAACAACTGGACGTGGCACTCAGTGCTCTGGGCTGGCTGACAAGGAGGGGGTTTGATCACAGGTTGGGCTGGATCATCTCGGAGGGTTTTTCCAACCTTCATAATTCCGTGATTCTGTGCTGGTGACACCACGGGGTGCACGTGAGCCCTCAAGGAAATTTGGGGCTGAGCTGTGGAATCTCCCCGGATGATTATTTCCTCCATCCTCTGCTGGCACGCACGGCTCGGTGTAAACACAGGGCTTGCATTTAGCCCTGAGCTTCTGAGCTCAATGCAGAGAGGGGAGAGGCGTGGGGACCGTTCCCCGTGTGTGTGTGGGAATGAGTTTGTTGATCTGCCCCGAGGCAGAGAGTGACACTTCAGAAAATGCGAGCAGCAGGAATCCCCTGGCTGGCCTGGCCTGGCACCGGCGAGCGGCTGGGCGAACAAAGAGAGGTGTGTCTGCAACCACAGCTATTCCACCTGGAGACAGCTGGAAGAATTACCCCTGAGAATAACGTTCCATAAGATCCGATAAAACTATTTCAGCGGGGTCGTATTTCCCCGTGGAAGGAAGGTCTGATTTCATAAGACAATATCATCATTGACTCCGGCTCCGGCAGCGATGGGAACATAACCCGCTGGAAGGTGAAGAGCTGGGCGAGGATGAAGTGAAAAACCATTTCCCTGCCAAGCAGGAGCTTGGGCACGTCCTGCTGTGCACGGATAAAATCCACCTCACCCTGAGCAGGGAGCTGGGCTCCCTCCACCTCTGCGGGTTGGAGCCGGACCTGTCATCGGCAGAGCCGGCCTGGACTCCGGCTGGAGCAGGAAATAATTTGAAACCCTTCTGGTTATGTATTTCTGTTAATGATTGGGGATCTCAAGTGGGGTTTTTGTGTTACCTTTGCCTCGCTGAGCTTTACTTCCCCGTGAAGGGAACAAGGGCTGAATTCCTTTCCCATTCAGGCAGCTCAGCTCCTGCTCTGCGTTCGCTCGGAGGTGGGATCGGGTTTGGAAAACACCAGAAGGAGTGGATGAGACAGCAGGAGGGATGGACAGAGCACCAAGAGGGACAGATCTGTCCCCTGTGACAGCACAGAGGGGTCCCCGTGCCTGGGCTGGCCGCTCTGACCGAGGGGATTGTGACTTTGGGATGATCAGATGTGCTCGGGGCAGTCACGCCGTGCTGACCAGATCTGTATCTCGGGAACAGCTTCTCTGCTGCTCCAAGCTCTTATCAGAGTTCTCCCAGTGGATAAAACCGGGGATTTCTGGCCTGGAGAAGAGATTCTGCCTGGCATCAGCATCTCTGGCACCCAGCTTCACATTCTCATGTGCTGGGGAGGCTGAGAATGCTTCCCCCCTCCTTTCCCTCTCCTCCCCTTTGGGTTGTACTGAGGTTCTAACACCGGCCAAGGAATTGGGGTTCTCAGCTGTCCCCGGCTCCCTGAGCCGGATTTCTACTCACAGCAATGAAAACCAAGTCTGGGATGCAGGATGAGAGCAGGCCTGCCCACAGATTTCAGGGGGGGTTGTGCCCTGAAACAACAATGGGGCAGCTCGGTGGGGTCTCAGGGGATGCTGGAGGCCCCCCCTGTGCTGCTCTCAGCCCCCCAAACTCGGCAGGGACAGAACCACGAGGCCCAGGAGGAGCTGGAGCTCGGCTCCACGCGGCTGCGAGTTACCCCATCCAGCTCAGAGGAGCCACTGGGTATTTTTGGCACACGTGGGCTCTGCTGGGTGCCCGGGGCTCGGCTCCCTCCCGGAGCCCTGCCGGCACCTCCCAGGCTGTGCCCGGGGGCGGTGACGCCTCGGTGCCGGCGGTGGCCGCGTTCCCTGAGCGGGTGCTGGCACGGAGGGCGTCTGTTTTGGGAGCGGAGGGGGAAGTGAGTCCCGGTATCTGGGGCAGGCTCCAGCCTCGCTGTTTCTCCCAGGGAGAGAAGGACGAGAGCTTCGCCGGGAGATCGCTTCTGTGCGGCTGCAGAGCCGCTGGAGAGGGGCGTGAGCTGCTCAGGGTGTCCGTGGGTTGGGATGGACATCCCAGGGGTGCTGGGGGGTGCTGGGCAGTGGGGGGAAGCCTCGTGCCAGGCTGGAGATGCCCCTGGCTGACCAGACCCCACTCTGTCCCACAGCCACTGGGCAGAGACCTCTGATCTGCTGCCCTTGTGGCCACGGCCTGGTTTCATCCCTGCTGCCCCAAGGTGGAAGGGCTGTCCTGTGATCTGGGCACAGCCAGTGATGGGAAACAGGGAAATATTTCCCACTGGATCCCCTCCTTTCCTTAACAGCTCCCGCAGCAGATGGGGCAGCAAACCCCCAGGGATGGTCCCTGCCCAGCTGAGCGTGCCCTGGGCACCCAACCAAGCTGGTGAGGAACTGAACCATCAGTATTTCCATTGCGGAGGAGAAGACTGAAGTCCAAAGATTAATTCGGTGCCGATCACCTTGGGAGGTCAGGACAAAGCTGCTGGTTGATCTCTAATTTTTCCCTTTCTTTCTTGCACCACCTCCCCGGTTTTGTGCCTTTCCCGCAAAACCTTCCTTCCTATTTATCCCAGCCTTTGATGAATCACCTAAGGAACATAAACATTGCCAGCAGGAATTGCCCACCACTGCCTGGCTGGCTGACCCCTCCCTGCCCTCGCAGCATTTAATGTTCTAATTAAAAATCAGGAGGGAGAGCCGGGCTTCGAGAAGGGGCCGTGGAGGGGCTTGTCCGGGCGGTGTGGGCAGCTCTTGGAGCAGCAATTCCCGTGGCACGGAGCCGCTCATCTCAGCTGGAGCAGGGACTGGAGCCGGGAGAGGCCGAGGTGCACCCGGGGAGGGCACGGGAAGGTGCCGGCAGCGTGAGCAACCTCCTCGTGACTTGCCCCAGAGCCAGGAGCGGCCGTGGGGAGGGCGGCGGGGGGGATCACCACCCACCCCGGGCTGCGTGGGCGATGGCATGTGGGTGCTCGCCCTGAATTTGGGCAGCGGCCGGACCCAGCCCGTGGCCTCGGGCGCTTTGCCCCAGCCTTGGAAGTCCTGTCCTAGCCTCGGCCGGGCTGGGTGGGGTGTCCCCCTCCCCAAAACCCGCCGAGGGGGGGTTGTAGCCGCGGTTGTTGGAGGTGGGGGCAACCAGAACCGGCTCGGTGGAGCGCAACAAACTCCAGGGAGGTGCGAGCACGGCTGGAGCCGAGATCCCCGCGCCGCTCTCCCGGCGCTCAGCGATGTTGGGCCACCGGGGCGTCTCCTTTTAGCCCGCTCAGCCTCTCTGTATCACCCAGGCATCCCCGGCGGAGGGATGGGGCTGGGAGGGTGCTGTGGGATCCGCCGGCTGATCCCTGCAGGCCCCTCCTCTCTGCCCGTACCATTGGCTCCGGCACGGCCGCCTGCGAGCTCTGAGCTCCGCCGGGGCCGGAGGGATGGGAACCGGCGGCTGAGAGCCGTCGTGTGCCGGGGCCGCCCGGGCCACGCCGGAGCCCGCTCGGCTCGGCCATGTAGCACCGCGGTGCCCTCCACCCGGCCGCGGTGGAGGCGAGAGCGGCCTCATGGGCAACGCGCACCGCAAGAGGAGCCCGGCGGGAGCCAAGCCCGGCTCCTCCTGGCCCTTCGGCCGCGCCGGGAAGCCCAGGGCAGGTAGGAGCCGTGGGGCTGCCCGGAGATGGGGCGCGGGGGGCGGAGGGGGGTCCCCGCTTGGGGAGTTGGCGCTGGGAAAGTTCGCTGCTTGTGTTCTCCCCGGCCGGGCAGGAGCGGGGGGCTGCGGGGGGCTTCGCTCTGCTCTGCTTGTGCTGGATGGGCCCCCCCGGCCCCAGAGTGGGAGCTGGGGAGCCCCTCTGGCTGCAGGCAGGGCTGTGCTGGCGCGCCGGGGAGCAGTCGCGCTATCGGGACGGGATCAGCTGAATTAGTTACTGATTTGTTTTCCAAGCGGGATCGCAGCGCTGCCAGCGTCGCCTTCCTCCCCGGCCCCCCGCTCGCAGCCCGTGCCTCGGTTTCCCCTCGCTGTGCCGCGGGGAGCGGCCGATCTGGGAGTGTTTGTAGGGGCTGCTCCCCACAGTCCCCGTGCCCTCGCTCTGAGCGTGTCTGTCCGTCCGTCTGTCCGCACACCGACTGCTCCGCTGCTTTGTGCTCCGTCGCCATGGATGCCGCTGGAAAAACGAGGAGGAAGAAGGGGGCGAGATCTTTCCTGCAGGGACGAGGAGCAGGGAAAGGGCCCCGCGCCAGCCCGGACCCACCCGCGGAACAATCAGCCCCGTGGGGTGCCTGCTGAGCTCCCTCCGCGGTTCCTCCATCGGAGCAGGGTGATGCCAGCAGGGAAGGTCTCTCGCGGTAACATCGTCGCCGTCCCGGGGTTGCTGATTCCCCCACTGGTGTCATCAAACTGTCCCCGTGTCCCCAGCCCAGCCTGAGCCAAGGAGGAGACTTGGCAGGAGCGTGGGCAGGATGGCAGGAACAGGGTTAGCAGGACCAAGGGGTGGTTGTCCCCCACCAGCCCTGTGGGACCCTCGGCCCTGCTGTCCCTCCTGCCCTTGGCTGCCCCCTTTCCCTCGGTTTTTAGGGCCAGCAGCCACCCAGGTGTGTGAGCCCAGCTGTCTGCAGGGTAAGCAGGGTCTGGAGTCAGCTCTGCACAGGCTCGGGGAGCAGCACTCGGAGCAAAGCTGTCCCAGGGATGGGGCCCGGGATGGGGAGACCCCACGGGTGCTGAAATGTCCTGGCTGAGAGCATCCGCTCGGTGCCTGGGGAAACTGAGGCAGGAGGGTCCCACATCGCCCACGGCCGTGCAGGGACAGCATCTCCCTCACCGCAGGCTCTCCACCATCCACCTCTCCTCACCGGGTGGCTGCAGGCTCCTCTCTGCCACACTCGTCCTCTTGTCGTGGTCTCCACGCAGGGAGGGCTCGGTGCCGTCGGACAGGCTGGGCTGTAGCTGCATCCCTGGGGCATCCTCACCCTTTCCACGTGGCATTCCTGTCCGAGCTCCATCTCCTCCTGTCAGACCTCCAATCTCCTGTCCGAGCTCCATCTCCTCCTGTCAGACCTCCAATCTCCTCCTGTCCAAGCTCCATCTCCTCCTGTCAGAGCTCCATCTCCTCCTGTCAGAGCTCCATCTCCTCTCCATCCCTGCCAGCCTTCGGTGTCCCTCGTCAATCCCTGACCCAGGACCGTGCCGCCCTTCCCCAGGGCTGGCTGGGAGAAGCCCTGCTCCATCTCGGATGCCCTGGAATGGGCGGGATGCGGGACTGCTACAGCCGGGGCAGATCCCGGGAGGCGAGGGCTGGCGCTGGGGCCGAAGGCCGTGGGGTGGAAGGTGCTGAGAAAACATGGGGCGAGTTGTGTTTGTTCTCTGCCACGGCTCCATGGCAACGGCGCGGCGGCCACAAAGCCAAAGAATTTGCATTGTGTCGCTTCAGCATTTCGGAGGGCGCAGCCGGGATCACCGGCTGGGGGCAGGGTGTGGCGGCACCCGCCGGACGGGCCCCCGCCGGCGCTCTCGTCTCCCCCTGGAAGACCCTGGGTGCCTCTGGATTATGGGCTGGACAATAATTGCATATGGCGGGCGGCCGGACCAGTGTCCCCAGTTCCTGTCTCTTTGGTGACTGGAAGATTTTTGGCCCTGCCGTGCCCGAGTTGGCGCATCAGGCCCGGGCAGGCGCTGGCAGATGCTTTCGTGCTTGTGCCAGGTGCGCAGTGGCGCGGGCAGCCACCGCCTTTGGATGCTGAGGGGACAGAGCAGGGGTGCCCAGGGACAGCGTGGGGGGCAGGAGCACGGCCGAGGGCTCCGGGGTGGCTCCGTCGGTGCTCCCCAGCCTGGGGGTACCCACTCTGCCCCACCAGTGCCACGCACCCCGTTCCCATTTCCCCGCGCCAGAGCGGGGCCTGCCTCGCTCCGGGGGCATCCCCAGCCTCTCATCCCCGGGCTCGTCCGTGCTGGGGAAGGTCCTTGAGCCTCAGGGAGACCGCAGCCTCTTATCGCCTCCTTATCGGGACTCCCCGCCGGGCCCTGCTGAGTCAGGGCGCAGGAACGTGGCTGCTGGCCAGGCTGCGCCCCGCGGAGTCAGCGGGGATGCGGCTGCGGCCGGCGCGGAGCTCTGGGTGCGGGGTCACCCGGCACCCGCGCCCCCCTCGGGGGCCGCCGGGGAGGGGAAAAAAACGTGGAATGGTTTGATTTGGAAAGGACCTTGAAGCTCATCGCGTTCCACTCCCCACTTCGCACTACCCCAGGTTGCTCCAAGCCGGCCTGGAACGCTCCCAGGGGTGGGGGATCCAAATGCCCCAGGGGTGACCTGAGGCTGTGAACGTCCCCAGCAGCAGCAGCAGCAGAAGTTGATGGAGCCCCTCGGCAGCTCCGGCTCCCGCGGGGCAGCTCCAGGGTGGGCTGAGCAGCTCTGGGCTCTTTCTCCTTTGCAGCCTCTCTCCGTGCCAGAGCCACGCTGGGCCGGCTCCGCAAACACCGGGGAGGGGCGGATGAGGGCAGGGGCCGATCCCGGCGGGGAACACGCCGAGATTTACACAGGCGCTTTCTCCAGGCACCGCCAGCCCGGCGCACCGGCCCAGCATCCCGCTGCGTCCGGGACATCCGAGCCCTTCCCGGTGCCCCCTCCTGCTCCCGGAGCAGGGGAGGAGGAGGCGATCCGCGGGTGTCGTGGGCAGGCAGCTGCGGCAGCTCTCGGCTCTGACATGCCGTGCCGTGCCCGCTTGGCACGCTCCCGTCACCGACAGGCAGGGATGGGACCTGCCCTGTGCCTGTGGGTTATCCCCCACCCCATCTTGGTGGCAGCTCCTCTCGCCGATCCCACATCGCCCTGTCCATCTCGCTGGGAGGATCGGCACCTCCGCAGCGTTTCCTTGGAAAAGCCCCGCGGGCGGGAGCGGGGTTTGGGTGCTGCCTGCAAGGACGGGGGATCCGCGCACGGAGAAAAACCTGCAACGTCTTGTCCTTAATCTGTCTCTGCTGGGTTTGCTCCTGCGTGGAGCCAAGTGCCTGCTGTGACAGGCAACGCCTCTGCCGTGGCAGGAGCACCTGGGTGCCCTGCAAACAACGCCGGGCGCGTGGGACAGCCCGGAGCACCGCGGGAGCGGGAGAACACCGAGGGAAGGGGATCAGGGAGTGATGGAGCTGTGGACTGTGGAAGGAGGAGGTGTTGGTGGCCCACCCCTGCTCTTAGGTGCCACCGGTGTCACCCTCTGCGGCCGCGCGTCTCTTTCCAGGCTCTGCCTGCGGCTCTCTCCCACCCCGCGCTCCCCATCTGGGATGTTCCCGCCCGGATCCGGCTCCTGGCTGGGGAAGGCTGTTATTTACCTTCAAACCTGTTTGGTGGCTTCTCCCGGGAGGGGACGAGCGCGGGGTGGGGACGTGGTGGGATGGAGGCTCGCTGGGCTGTTGCAGGGGCCGGGAGTGAGGCAGGGCCGGGCATTGGGGCGGTCCTGCCCTGAGAGCCTCTCCGGGCTGCTGCCAGCCCCTCGCCCGGATCTGGGATAACTCAGGGAGCAGGAGACGCTCTGTGTCACCTCGGGGCTGGCTGTGGGGCAAGTGTGGGACAGCAGCGAGGTCAGGGCCCGTTGCACAAGCCCGTGTGCTCCTGTCATGACAGCAGCCGTGGCTGGAGGCGACTGGAGCCACGGCTCTGCTCCAAGCGGGGTTTCACCCTGCACCAGCTCCTTCGCCAGGGCCTGCTGGCTCACCGAGGTGATACCAGGCAGCTTTCTCCGTTGCGATTTAGAGCAAGCAAAAAACGATCCAAGTTTGTTTTCCCAGTTGAAATTAATTTTAGTTCAGCCTCTGCGTGGGATCGCGTTTGAGAGCCGAGCCAGCAGCGTGGATCTGGCGGTGTTTATTTGCTTGGTGGAGATGTTTTCCTGGCTGGAGCAGCAGCCTCCCAGGTGTGGCCGAGGGCAGGCTGGCAGCAGGGGCTGTGTGGCCAGAGCCACCGTAAATATTATTGTGCTCTTATCCTGCCCGGAGTGATCAGGGCCCCGTGGCGTGTCCCAGGGCGTGGATCCTGTGCTGAGATAAGGATTTGGGGAACGGGTTGGTTGTCTTTAGGGGTTCCCAGACACCCTAACCAGTTTAAGGTTGCAGAGGGACAGGGTGCTGGAGCAGAGGCGCTGGATAGGCTCCCTTCTGAGTCAGGATATTCTGTGAAGCAGAATTTGGGGGCTCTCACGGCTCTGTCAGGGTCCATCCATGTCCTGACAGCTCCACGGAGCTCTCAGGAGTGGGGTTCATGGTGCACCCCACTGCTGTTACCCATGCCCTTGGCATCTGCAGGCAGCCGGGAAGCCGAGCAGTCCCCGGGCCTGGATGGTGCTGGGAGCAGCGTGGTGGGAGGGACCCCCGGAGCGGTGGGAGAGCACCAACCCCGCGGGGCAGGGGCGGCTTCTCGCTGCCCTCTGCGCTGCTCTGGCTGCCGGGAGGAGGGAGGAAAAAGCTCCATCCCACAGAGCGGCAGAACACAGGCGGCTCCCCCGGGGACCTCGCAGCCCCTTCCCGCCCGCCTGGCAGCTCCCCCTCCTCCCCATTTTTCCCCGGTGAGTCAGTGGCGGTGGAGGGGCGGGCAGGGAGCTGCTGCCTGCTCGCTGCTCCCCTGCTGCCGCCGCAGGACCCGCGCCGTGCGGGGAGCAGGCAAGTCGGGGCAGTGCCGAGCAGGCAGGGATGGATGTTTGCAGGCGAGCCCGGCCAAACCTGCTGCTCGCAGGAGGCACAGGCCTGGCGAGGAGGGGGACAGGAGCTGGGATTTTCTCCCCAGGCTCTCTCCGGGTGAAGAGCAGCAGCGTGGGAGCTGGGCCAGCACCGAGTTCTGTTTGCAGCATCGGGCTGGGAGGCCCCGGCCGTGTTCCTGAGGGGTTTCAGCTCTGCTCTCTCCCTTGGGCAGCTCTTCCCATTCCCTCTCTGGTACCTCCAGCCCCTCTCTGCCACCTCCAGCCCCTCTCTGCCGGCACCGAGGCCGAGCTGAAGGCAGGCACCTGGGCTCCCTGTCCCTTCCTGTCATCGTGCCTTGCTCCAGGGATGCTCTGCTCCCTCCGGACCATCCCCGGCAGTGGCAGCAGCAGGTACCAGCTCTGAGCAGGGGAGACCATCCCTGAGAGCGTGCCCGTCACCGAGAGCCCTCCGGCTCCTTGGCTCCTTATCTGGGAGAATCCCGCTGCCACGTGTGGCCGAGGCACGTGTGTCAGCTGAGCCCGGAGGGGACGGGGTGATCCAGGATGCACCGCAAGGAATGCACCGGGGCCGGGACACCGGCTCCCACCGGGCGTGTTGCTACCGGCAGCGGCTGCAGCTGCGGTGGATTCCCCATCCCGCCGGCACCCGCGGCCTCTGCGGCAGGATCGGGGCTCTCTCCCTCTTGGATTCCCCCCCTTTTCCAGCACCTTTCACGGTGTGTTGACAGAGCCGGGGTGAGGCCGGCTGGGTGAGGATGATGAGGTAGCGAAGGTCACAGGGAGTGGGGGAAGGGGAGGCTCCTGCCCTGGCTCAGCCCTGGGTTATCCTTCGGGAGATCGCAGCCACCGGTGCTGAGCTCCTCCTGCCCCGTCCGCAGCGGTGTCACACTCGGGAGAGGGACACGTCCCCGTCAGCGGGGGATGCTCTCCAGGCTCTCTGTGCGGGCAATGGGCCACAGGCAGGAAGGTGGAGCAGGGCCAGGCTGTCTGCCAGCACCTGGGAATGTCCTCACAGCCCTGGAAGCAGCTCCCACGTGCGCTGCCATCAGCAGACGTGAGGGGCCGAAGCTCAGCCGTGCCTGGGCACTGCACCAGCAGCACGGGAGGGGCTCTTCCTTTACTGTGGGAGCTCCTGGTGCCGTGAAAGGGGGTCCTGGTGCAGCCCCATCTCTGTGGGCAGAGCTGGAGGGCTGGACCCTTCCCTGTGGAGCTGGGAGCAGTGTCCCTCTGGGCTGCCACCGGCCGTGGCCCTTTCAGGGCTCATGACAGGCTGCCCAGAGAGGAGGGCAGCGCTCAGCACAGCACGTGGCTGCCGGCTTTGTGCATCCTCAGCCCTTTAATTATGTCCCTTTTCCACTTGTGCTGTGGAAAGAGCTGGGGAACGTCTGCCCACGGCCACGGGCACCTTCTGGGGCAGCGTGTGGGCAGCGGGGCCCATCCTGCCCGTGCTGGAGCAGGTGCTGGGGCAGGCACAGCCAGGGAGCTGCTGGTGTTTGGGGTTACGGCCACGTCAGAATTCCAGGGAAGAAATCCTCGCTGAGCCCGGAGCTGCCTGGCTGGGGACACAGAGATGTCCTTCACAAGGTCAAAGTGTCCCTTGGGCTGCGCAGTCACTGCCCAGGGCCTGCAGGGACCCTGCGTTGGGTGACGCTGCTCTGCCTGCAGCCCAAGCTGGAATAAACCCTGGGCACAGCCCGGGGGGAGCTGCAGGGCAGGGGCAGAGGGTTTGGCACAAGGACACGGGTGCCTGCTGGGTAAACACTGGGTGCTGTTCACCTTTTGGGACTAAAACACCTGTAAATGGGGGGGGAATGGAGCTCCCGGAGGCGCTGGGCACCCACTGCCCTGGGAGAGCCTCCATGGTGGGGACAGTGACCGGCAGTGCCAGGGCAGTGCCACTGTGTGACCGCCTGGCATTTCTGCCCCGGCTTTCACCTGCCCCCGCACTAGCAGCTGGAGCTACTGGTTAGACTGGTCCCAGACCTGGTTTTCCCCCGGTGCTGCCAGCCCTTGTGACCGTGACGTAGCCCCGTCCCTAAGGACAAACACCCTTTGCCCCGTCCTGGCTCGCGTTCCCTGCCCAGAATGGGGCTCTCCTGGCAGGCTCCTGGGGGGCACCGGGGACAGGCTAGCATGGAGAATGTGACACTGCTGCCTCTGCTGTGTCATAGCCCAAGGTGGAAAAGCCTCCCAGTTCCTCCCAGTTGGCCACACTGCAGTGGGAGCGAGCAACTGGTTTGAAGCGCTGCTGTGCCCAGCAGGGTCCTGGGCCTTCCCAGGGGTCCAGGAGGGAGGAGTTGGGGCAATGCTGGCTCCGAGCTGAAAGAACAGATCCCTGTGGTCCGTGCCGTGCGTGGGAGGAGGCGGGAGGGCCGGGGAGAGCGAGCGGGAGGCCAGAGGAGGGGCCCCCCTCTTTCCTCCTGCCGCGGCTGGGGAGCGCGGTGGGCGCAGCTGGGACTGTCCCCTCCTGCCACCGCGCAGCCGTCCCCGGCTCAGGCTGCTCCCTGCTCACGAGCAGCTGCGCCGGAGCGTCTTCGCCTGGCCGAGCATCCTCCCGCCCGTGCGGATGAGGAGGGAGGGAGGGAGGGAGCTGGGGGCCGCCGGCATCCGCCCCGCCGGCACACGCTGAGTGAGAGCCGCCTCTGCACAATAGGCTGAGCCTCCTCGGGGGGCGGCGGAGCCCCCCTTCCCTGGGGAGCGGACCCTCTCCCCGGCCACCATGGTGGTTTTCATGGGCAGGAACCTCTCGTCGCTTCTGGCTTTCTTCAAGAAGAAGGGTGAGTGAGCAGCGGGGAGGGAAGGAGGCAGGGAAGGAGCAGAGCCTTGTCCTTACACAACCCCTGCCCGCCGGGACCCCCCTTCCCCCGGGCCGGCGCGGGGTGCTCACCCACCCACAGCGGGCAGAGGGGGCTGCCATCCCCGGGGGAGGGCAGGGAAGGTCACCCCAGCCCAGCCCCGGCCTCGCCCGCCGCGAAGTTACGGGAATAAATCACCGCGCTCCTCTCCCCGCAAGGCAGCTCCGAGCGTGGCTGGGGGGTGTCGGGCGAGGGGCTGCCGAAATCGGCCGAGAAAAGCGGATTGAGAACATGACGGTGGAGGGGGGCTGTGCGTGTCTTGTGTCCCCTGCAGGGATTTGGCACCAGCACAGGGCACCCGTGTGGCAGCACCCACTGTGCCGGGCTGGCTGTGCCCCGGTGCCCGCTCGCACCGTGGGTGCTGGCGGAGGCCGAGGCCGGCATGGCGGCAGGGCGGGAGGCTCCATTGTTCCAGGCCTGCTCCTTTGTGTGCTGGAGTCGGAGCACGGCCGCCTCGCTGCCGGGCCGGGCTGGCCCTGAGGGGAGCGGGGACACGGGGAACGCAGGGGACGAGGGATGGCGGGAGGTGCTGGCAGTGCAGAGCAGCAGGTGCCCACAGCCCCGGGGTGCCGCCGCCAGCCCCGACGGTTTCCTGCGCTCGCCCTTCCCTTCTTCGAAATTGTTTTTTTCTGGGCAGGAAGAGTTTGAGGCTTCGCTCGGGCGTGCGGGCAGGGCTGTGCCACGGTGCTGCAGTGCCCGGGCTGGGTGATGCCAGGGCAGCCTCAGGGTGCTGGTGGTGGCAGTGGGGAGGGGGCTGCGAGGCAGGGAGGGAGGGCTCCGCGCTGCCCCGGGTGTGGCAGATGGGGTGTTCAGCATCCAGCGGGGCTCAGAGCAGGGATTTGGGTCGTCTGGGATCTCTGCGTCTGGATGTGCCTCAGTTTCCCTCGTCTGTGCAGTTCCCAGCCTGCCTGGGCATGGGGGGAGTCCCTGCTCGTGGGGTGATGAGCAAGGCCTGGGAATGACGCAACGCTCCGAAGGGAATCTCACCGTGGTTCCATCCACATTTAATTCCCCCCTGTGCTGCCCCTTCTCCCTCAGCCCTACTCAATTTGCCACCTCGTTAGCTCCTAACGAAGGCGCTGGGGAAGGAGGGTGCTCCCACATCCCAGCACCGCCCCGGTGGTGGGGAGAAAACCAGCGCAGACATCCCGACTCTGCGATATCGACCGGCCGGGCTGAGCCGCGGGATGGGATTTCTCTCGGTGTTTCCAGCGCCCGGTTTGGAGCCGAGCGGGATAACGCCAGCCCGGGGTGGCTGTCACCGCCCGGCGCTTGTCCCCCGTGGGTTGGGACGCGCCGGTGGCAGCGTGGCCGTGTCCCCCCCAGCCCTGCTGACCCCGCTGTCCCCGCAGGCGCTGCCAAGGGCGAGGGCGAGAAGCGGCTGAGCGTGCAGTACACGGCGGGCGAGGAATGTCCCGACAACGTCTTCTTCCCCAGCACGCGGCCCCCACACCTGGAGGAGCTGCACAGCCAGGCCCAGCAGGGGCTGAAGTCCCTGCAGCACCAGGGTAGGTGTCCCCAGCAGGGTGGTGGCCTTGGGGACACGGTGGAAGGGCTGTCCCCAGCTCCTGGCTGGCCGGGCGGTGTGGGCGGCGCGACGGGGCTGACCGGAGTCCAGCGCTGGTGGCTGGGCTGTGCAGGGGGCACTGCCAGCTCGGCGGCTGCTTCCTTGGCTGGGGGCTGGCCCGGCTCCCCTGGAGGGATTTACCTTCTGTCTTCCCTCCACAGAGAAGCAGAAACTGACCAAAAGTGCCTGGGACCACGGGGACACCAGCAGCCTCCAGGTGAGCCCTGCCCAGGTTCTGCCTCGTGGTGCTCTTGGGGTGCTCTGGGGGTGAGGGGACACAGGATGGCTCTTCTGTCCTCCCTGGGTGGTGTTTGGGGGCAGACAGGCAGCCAGCCGAGGTGGCAGGACCATGTCCAGGGGGGTTGTGGGGCTGGAACTGGACGTGTGTCCCTCGGCGGTGTCCCCTTTGCCCCATGACCAGCCGTTCTCCCTATCCTCAGCCTTGGCATGTCCTGCTCTGGCCTGTGGGGCTCTGCCAGGGCCCCCACAGTGCCTGCATCCCTCTGTCCCCCCTGTTTCTGCCCCACTGGTGTCCCTTGGGAGCCCTGACTGAGGAGGGGTGATGTGGTGGCACGATGGGGACTGCTGGCCATATCCAGCCCGGTGTCTGTGCCCCTCCCCGGCTGCTGACGAGGAGAAACTCCCCCTCTTTTGGCCAAGCTGAGCTTTGGCACATCCCCGGGCTCTGACCCCGCTGCCAGTGCCTCACCCGCCTGTGTTTGCTCAAGCTGTTGCCTCTCGTTGGCTCTCAGCCCCTTTAACCCCTTGGAAGTGGGGGACTGGAAACCCCAGGATGGGCAGAGCCACAGGGGGAGCGAGGTGGAGGGGTCAGGTTAACTCTGAAGTGTCTCATCCCAACCTCTGCCCGTGCCAGGCATGGTTTGGAGGGATGGCAACACTGGAGGTTGTGCCACTGGCTGTGTCCAGCGAGTGCCGGGGGTCCTGCCTGCCTGTCCCTGCCCCACGCCCCTCTCCCAGCCATGGCAGCCCTCCAGCCCTGGGTCAGGGGCACAGCAGGGCTGGGAACACCCATGGGGTCATTTTGGGCTTGGCACCGTGGCGAGCCTGGCAGTTCCTCCAGGCGCTCCTTGCACGGCCCAGACCCCGTCCCTCCTGCTCTCGGGGGGCTGCAGAGCCGAGCGGGGTCCCAGAGGCTGCTCCCAGCTCTGCTCCTGGTGGGAGGACTCTGGATGCCGGCGTGGCTGACTCAGCCTTTGGCCCTCGGAAGAGCTTTTGTCTCGGCTGCCGAGTCAGTGCGCGGCGGGGAAGGGGCCTGGCCGGGGCCGGGGCAGCTCTGTCCCGGCAGTGCGGGGTCTGCTGAGCCCACCCTGTGCCCCCACAGTCCTTTGTGTCCTCGGAGGATGACAGCCTGTCCTTCCGGAGCCGGGCGGCCTCCTGTGCCACGGACAGCACCTCTGAGGATGCCCTCTCCATCCGCTCCGAGATGATCCAGCGGAAAGGTACCCGGCTGGGGGGAGGTGGGACGGGGGGGACGCGAGCTGAGGGGGTGCCAGGGG
>VZRR01006412.1:0-52638 GCA_013398015.1 Oreocharis arfaki | reverse complement strand
GGTGCCGTGGGTGCCAGGCAGTGGCGGTGCCGTGGGTGCCAGGCAGGGGTAGTGGCAGTGCCATGGGTGCCAGGCAGTGGTGGTGCCGTGGGTGCCAGGCAGTGGCGGTGCCGTGGGTGCCAGGCAGTGGTGGTGCCGTGGGTGCCAGGCAGGCGCGGGCGCCGCGTGCTGCCGGCTGCGGGGGGACGCTGCCGTCCCCCCTCCATCTGCGTCTCGGCGGCTGAGCGAGGGACAGTCACGCGTTTATTTTTAACCGTCTGGGGAGGGTGGAGGGGATTGGTGCCTCCATGGTTATATCACTAAATCCCTGCCAGGCCCTGTTAGTTCCAGCACAGCAAGCCCTGCGCCGCGCTCCAGTAACTGTTTCAGGCCCCCGTCCTCTTGGGGCCGTGCCCTGCCCCGGCCCGGGGGCACCTCAGGGCCAGCTGTGCGCACAGCTGGAGAGCGTGAGCGCTCACCAGTGCTCCCCACGGGACCCTGTGCCCCCAGCCCTGCCCTCCAGCCCCACCACGGGGCAGGGCGCGGGCAGCCAGGCCTCCCTCTGCCCGTTCCACCTCCCCAAGGAAGGGACGGTGTGTGATGTTCACGGCCACATCCCTCTCCCACGGCCCTTTTGGGGGCAGGGCAGGAGGAGATTTGAGCTGTTCATGGCCACTTTGTCCCCATCCCGGTGGCAGATGCCATGCAGAATAGGCCCAGCGCTTTCCTGTGGAAGCACTGTCCAAATCCAGGTCAGGATGGGGATGCTGAGAGTGCCCACGGCCACCACAGCCCCCTCTCTGTCCTCACACGATATCACCCCCAGCCACCACCCCCCTCCCAGCTCTCGGCAAAGCGGCAGAGGGTTAAGCCATGCAGCGGGGCCACGTGATGCTCCGGGGATGCCGTTTTTCTGAAGATCAGGGTGGATTAGGGTGGAATATCAGGACGAGAATTTCTTGGGCGGTGGATCCCCTGACCCTGCCACGGCTCCTCGCCCGGCGGCTCCCGGTGCTGAGCCGGGCCCCGGCTGGCGAGCGCCCACTGTGCTGCTCCCTGCGATTCCTCGCAGCACCGCTGGCTCTGGGGGTGTTTGGATGGCACCAAGTGGGTGGTGGGCACGAGAGGAGTCTGTGGGTGCGGAGCTGGAGCAGGCGTTGTCACCATGCCTGTCCCCTCCACCTGGATGCTTGCCCCACAGAGCTGTTGGCAGGAGGAATGGGGGTCCCCTGCACCTCCCGTGACTCCCCTCTCCTGTCCCCTCAGTGCATGAGGCTGGTGTTTGCCCAGGAAACCCCCAGCGCCTGCTCTGACACCCAAGGCAGCGCCGGGAGCCATGTCAGGTTCCTACGACGAGTCGGCATCGGCCGCTGAGGAAACAACCGACAGCTTCTGGGAGGTGAGTCCCGGCCACACTCTCCTCCCACAGACCCCACCGCTACTGTCACTGCACCCCACGGTGTCCCCCGGGCTGGGGGCTGCCCTCACCTCCCTGCCCGAGAGCATCCCTGCTGCGGTGGCTTCGTGTCTGAGCTGGCTCTGTCGAAGGTCTCAACCTCAGCTGTGTCCGAGGGGCACAGAGTGCCAGAGGGGACTGGAAAGAGTTGGCTTTGAGCAGCCCCAACCCGAAGCTCCATCCCTGCACCCCCAAATCGCCTGGTGCTTCCCCTGTAGCCACCTCAGGCCAGCTGGGGCTGAGCCAGATGGGATGGTCAGAGCCCCCACACCTGCCTGTCTCCATCCCCATCCCAGGTGGGGAACTACAAGCGCACGGTGAAGCGGATCGATGATGGACACCGGCTCTGCAATGACCTCATGAACTGCGTGCACGAGCGGGCCAAGATCGAGAAGTCCTACGCCCAGCAGCTCACCGACTGGTCCAAGCGGTGGAGGCAGCTCATCGAGAAAGGTACCACGGCTTCCCCAGGGGGAGAGTTTCCTCGGGACACCGGGGTCCCCGTGCACCATCACAGCTTCACCTGGCAGAAATGGACGGGATAAGGGCAGTGGAGTGACCCCCAGCTGTCCCCTCGGCCCCCAGGTCCCCAGTATGGCAGCCTGGAGAAGGCGTGGGCCGCGATCATGACGGAGGCGGACAAGGTGAGCGAGCTGCACCAGGAGGTGAAGAACAGCCTCCTGAACGACGACTTCGAGAAGGTCAAGAACTGGCAGAAGGACGCCTACCACAAGCAGATCATGGGGGGTTTCAAGGAAGCCAAGGAGGCTGAGGATGGCTTCCGGAAAGCCCAGAAGCCCTGGGCCAAGAAGCTCAAGGAGGTGAGAGAAACACAGCATGTCCTGGGGCACCCCCTCAACCCCAGGTCCGGCTCTGTGTGCCTGGTCCAGGCTGGGAGAGACGCGTGGCACCTCCCCACAGGCAGAGGGATGGGCGTGGGGCTGTGACCGCTACTCTGATGTCCCTTCCCTGTCCTCCCCACAGCTGGAGACGGCCAAGAAAGCCTATCACCTGGCGTGCAAGGAGGAGAAGCTGGCCATGACCCGAGAAGCCAACAGCAAGGCGGATCAGTCCAACACCCCTGAGCAGCAGAAGAAGCTCCAGGACAAAGTGGAAAAGTGCAAGCAAGACGTGCAAAAGGTGCGAGGCACTGCCCTGTGCCAGACGCATGGGGCGTTGGGCAGGGGAAACCAGTGGAGATGGCCACCACCTCCCTTTCTCCACCAGCCATTCCCATTGTCCCATGAGGAGTGGGCTGATTCCACCCACTGAGGCTCTTGGCTCAGTTTGGGCTCCCCAGCCCTGGTGACTCCCAAACCAGACCTCTCAGCACCCAGAAACGGCCTCTGAGGTGCTCGAGGTACAACCAGGGTCTCTGCTGTGTTTTTGCAGACTCAGGAGAAGTACGAGAAGGTGCTGGACGAGCTGAACAAGTGCACCCCGCAGTACATCGAGAGCATGGAGCAGGTCTTCGAGCAGTGCCAGCAGTTTGAGGAGAAGAGGCTCAACTTCCTCAAGGAAATGCTCCTGGACATCAAGAGGCACCTGAACCTGGCCGAGAGCAGCAGGTAGGGACAGGGAATTCTGGCCAACACGATGGTCAGCAAGAGGTACCAGAGTGGCAGGAGGGAGCATGGCGCCCCCCAGTGCCTCGGAGGACACACAACCTGGGCCCCAGGTGACACAGGCCGGGCACATCCCTGTCCCACGCTGTCCCCTGGGGTCCACCCTGACCCACAGCCCCCCAATCACATCTCTCCCCACAGCTACGCCAACGTGTACCGGGAGCTAGAGCAGACCATCCGCCTGTCGGACGCGCAGGAGGACCTCCGGTGGTTCCGCAGCACCAGTGGCCCCGGGATGCCCATGAACTGGCCCCAGTTTGAGGTGAGGCTGGGCACCCTGGCTGGGTGCTGGCAGCCCCACGGGGCAGCCGGGCACTCAGGGCTTGGTCACTCTGTGCTTGTAGGAGTGGAACCCCGACCTGACGCACACGATAACAAGGAAGGAGAAGCAGAAGAAGGGCGAGGGGGTGGCCCTGACCAACGCCGGCAGCGCGGGCGACACGGGGGCTCAGGCGGGCGAGCGCGGGAGGTGAGGGCCGGCACGGAGGGGAGGTGCCACGAGAGGCACGGCCTTTGCCCGTGCAAGCATCTGGGGATGGGGGATGTCCTCGGTGACAGCCACCCCTCCCTCTCCTCCCCCTCCCAGCGTGAGCAGCCACGACCGCGGGCAGACCTACAGCGCCGAGTGGTCCGATGACGAGGGCAGCAACTCCTTCAACACCAGCGAGGCCAACGGCGGCACCAACCCCTTCGACGAGGAGTCGGCAGGGAAGGGCGTGAGGGTGCGGGCTCTGTACGACTACGACGGGCAGGAGCAGGATGAGCTCAGCTTCAAAGCAGGTAGGGTCCCTTGTCAGTGACAGGTAGGACAGGGCCTGTCTGCTGGAGCTGTGGGAGTGAAATCCCTCAAATAATTTCTGAGTTGGCCCAGCCCTTCAAAAAGTTGAACTGTTGGGAAGGGGAAGGCAGGAGCTGAGCCCAAACGCAGAAGGGACAGGAGCAATGGCGGGACAGGGCACGTGAGGGCTCATGGGTCACCCCTTGCCTTCCTATCCTACAAACTGGTGTGCCCAGGATGAGTCCTGCAAACCCCCCAGCAGCTCCATCCCAGGGAGAAAAAGGGGGGTGGGAGAATTTCCAGCACCTGCAATGAGCTCTTCCCTTCCGCCTTCCTCTCCAGGTGATGAACTAACCAAACTCGGTGAGGAAGACGAGCAGGGGTGGTGCAAAGGGCGCTTGGACAACGGGCAGCTGGGGCTGTACCCCGCCAACTACGTGGAGGCAATCTAAGTCTTGTGGTGTGCTCCTCGTCACCGTCAGCAGATAAATCCACCCTCCGTTGTCTCCATCTCTCCACCAGCCAACCAGCCATTCTGCCGTCTGGTCCTTCACTCCTCACCCTTAGAGATTCAGACATATTTTCCGACCAAGCTTTTATTTTTTTAAGAGTTGTCTCCGAAGAGTATTTTGCATAGTCGCTTTCTTCTACGATAACATGAAGCGAAAGATGATGTTGTCCGTTCGTCTACGTTAGTTGAATTTTTTTTTTTTTGTTTTTCTGAGCGAAAAGCCGATACCTCAAGATCTTAAAGCCCAACCAGTGAGAGCTCCTGATTGGTTGGTTTTTAAAGATACTGAAATCATGAGCCGCCTTCTGATTGGCTGGACCTGTTCCGAAACGCACGGCGCCGAAGTTCCTGGGACCAACCAAATTCATCCCAGAAAACCGAGAGGGATTGGAGTCTGACTCCGTTGGTTTTTTTTTTTTGGTGTTTCCATGTTCTCCCCACTTCATCCTCCCGCCCCGAGGAAGGGGACGAACGCCCCCTTCAGCCCCGCGGCCATCCTTGAGATGCCCAGGTGAGGTGGGACCAGCCCCGCCATGGAGCTTGATGGCATCTCCTCGGCTTCCTCCTCCTCCCGGCTGGGCTGTCAGCACACCTGGAGTGGGCGGAGGCTCCCGAGCCGATGCCCGGCCTGTGCTGCAGGGAGCAGCATCGCCCTTCGGGTGGGCAGGCATCCAACGCACACCAGATCCGGGTGAGATGGCCCTAAAATCCAGCGCTGTCCGGAGGAGGGCTCACCACAGCCCAGTGCTGCTGGAAGCACCTTCATGCCCAGCCTGGGATAGCGAGGACTGCCTTGGGCACTGCTGGGGACGGTCCCCATCCGCCCCTTCCTGAGGAGAGGCAGGAGCAGAGCAGGGACGGGGGATGAGCATCGTCCAGCCTTGCAGGGTGCCGGCAGGAGCCGCAGCCGGAGGAGGAGGGCTCAGGACACCCAGCCCAGGCAGAGCAGCTGCCTGGCGAGGACGGCCGGAAACAAGACACGCCAAGGCAGGGGAATGGCCGCAGGCTTTGCCCTTTGCTTGTCCCCAAGGAGCTCTACCCCTCCTCCCCTGGGCTCTGCCCCCGGCCCCGCAGCTCCCGCGGCTGCTGCCACCCAGCACGGCCACCCCCAGCCCCCGCCTCGGGAACATTTGCCGTCCCGAGCTCTTCCCTACAGATCATCTCTCATTTCTTTCCATACCATCACCCTTTGCAGCATCGATGCCATCGGCTTCCCGCACGCTCCTCCTGCTCCTATCCTGCCCCCTCCGTTGGTTCGTGAATTTTTTGGCCCCAGGGATCCAGTGTTCTCGTGGATGCAGGGGAAGCACCGTGTGCTGGGCACGGTGGGCGGGAGCCACCCGGCCCCTGCCAGGTACCGGAAAAAAACCCACAAAGTCAGAAAAGACCCAACCAACCAACACCTGTCTCAGCAATGCACCCCGGTTTTTGTACATTGATTGTGTAATTTAAGAAGTATATATATAATATATATATCTCTCGTGATTGTATTTCCGTGGATACAACAACAAAAAGCAGCAAGAGAAAATAACTGAGCTCTGTCAGCGTCCTTGGCTCTGGGGTCTCCTTTGCTGTGCGTCTGTCTCACCCCCGGGGGGGCGGCTGAGGCGGTTGTGGACCCCCACTGCACCCCCGGGTAGCGATACCCCCACCCCAAGTTTTGGGGTGCAGCAGGATGGGGGGCTCAGATGCATTGCTGGGGGCTGGGGGAGGACAAGGGGGCTGCAGGAGGGGGGGAACGGCCACTGCCTTTGGGGACCCCTGTGCCACTGCCGGCCAAAGCCTTGGGAAACCCACGGAGGGGCTCGGGGTGCCGCAGGGTTTGGGGCCATTCCAGGCACCAGCCCTGACCCAGCGCTCTCCTGAGCCTGTGAAAGCCCTGGCACAGCAGGCTGATGTCAGCTCCTGCCCTCCCCCGCCCTGCCAGAGGACCTGTGAGGGGGACACGAGCTCTGGGGCACCACCGGCACCCCCGGCCCGTCCTCACAGTGTCCCCGCACCGGCTGCATCGGGCGCACACAGCAAATCATGAGACACGCTTTGCTTTTTATTCTTTCCCCCCATTTTTTGTTTTTCCACCCCGTTTTCCAAAGGCCAAGGCAGTTTTCCTCCTTCCCCTGCTCCTCGCTGCCCTCCATCCCTCCTGCCAGGATGTTTGCAGGGCTGTCCAGATCCGCTGCTGTGGGAGCAGCGCAGAGCAGGAACAGGAGGGAAAGGCAGTAGCTGGCACCGGCAGCTTTTTTAAGGAAAAAAAAATCAAAAGCCCAAGAACCAGGTGTTTTTCCTTTTAAGCTCCCACAGAACATCCCTGGGAGTCTGAGCCACCCCTCAACATTTGAACCTAAACCACAACTCATCGCCAGCCAAAACCAAAAAGCAAATACACAAATAAAAAACCTATAATATAAAAGATCAACATTGCCAGGCAACTCTGACTCTGGTGGCACGAGCAGGTGAAGCAATTCCCAGCTCTCTGCCCCAGTCCAGCCTCGGTGGATCACACTCTCCAGAGGGAAATGGCAAAGCTGCCATCTCCACTTCCCCAAACTCCAGAATCAGGCAGTCCAAGTAAAATTCCAGTCAAGGGAAGAGCTCTGTGCCAGGGCACAGTACCTGGGCTCCTGGGAGGGCTCTGGTGGCCCTGTGCACAAGGATGGGTGACCCAGCTTGGGGGACCCCCACCGTGCACAGCCCCACACCCACATTTACAGCTGCTCCCTTTGCAAAACTACCGTTTTCAGCGCTGAATCCCTGCGAAGAGGAGAAGCTGAGCACATCCTGGAGTGAAAAGCAAAGGGGGGATGCACCTGTCCCAGGAGGAGTGGCACAGCTCCCATGGCAGGCAGCATCCTTGGCTGGGGCCAGGCTGCTCCCGCACCGATTGGGACAGGACCCCACCACGAGCAGCAGTGGGCATCCCTGTCCCTGCGGGCGTCCCTGTCCCTGCGGGTGCCCCTGGCCCTGCGGGTGCCAATGTCTCAGCTCATGCCCCCGGCTTTTTCCTCCCTGAACAATGGCTGGGGTGAAGCCACCTGCAGCCAGAAGCCGGGAGGGAGGAGAGGAGGGCGGACAAGCCCAGCCACCATGCCCACCCTTCCCACGGGAGACAGGAGCTCTGCAGTCCTTGCCCCGCACCAGGGCCTGCTGGAGGTGAGGGGTTCCCTGTGTCCGTTGCCAGCAGGTCCTGGCAGGGGAAGCCTCGCACCGCAGCCCAGGTCCTTGCTGCTGGCGGAGGGTCTCTGTGGCTGGGGCAGAGGGAGGCAGCGAAGGTCCCCCGCCCCTCCCGGGGCTCAGCCTGTCCCGCCGCCACTCAGACCGGGTGGACAAACTGGTAGACGAGGCGCTGGGAGATGTCGGGCTTGCGGATGATCCCTTTCTTGTAGTACTGCCGGATGGAGCGGCTCAGCTTGTCGTAGTTCATGGCCGGGCGGTTCTTGCGGATGCCCCACAGCCGGGCCACCTGCGCCGAGTCCTCGATCTTGAAGATGCCTGGCAGGGGAGAGGGGCACGGAGGGTTACAGCATCTCTTGCCCCACCTCAGCCCCCCAGCGCCCGCCCCGAGGCCTCTGGAACATCCCCGCCCACCTTTGTCCTTGTTGAGCCAGCGGATGAAGCGCCCGTAGTTGTGCGGTTTCAGCAGCAGCTCCTTGAGGAACTGCCAGAGGTGGATGGGTTGGCCGGCACAGGACGAGTCCACCTCGCTGTCAGCCCAGCTGGTGTCACCTCCTGCCACGGGAAGGGATGGGTGAGAGGAGGGAGGGAACAGAACCATCCCAGGGAGCTGCACGGGTCCTCATCAGGAACCGCGGCTCGATGCCGGAGGGTCTCCAGGGCTCAACCCAGGCACTGGGTCTGGAAGCTTTGCTTTCTCCTCCCTGTCTTGGAGCAGGGAGAACAGCTCAGTCCTGCCCTTGCGCAGCCCGCGGGGGTGCAGAGGGTGTGGGACAGGGCCAGTAAGGGGCTCGTGGCCATTTCCCCTTCGCTGAACCTTGCAGAGAACCCTGGGGCTGCCCCGGAGCAGGGGCAGTGTAACCGCACAGATCCCACAGCAGCAGCTGCTCCAGTGCTCCGGGTAATTGTAATTAAACAGGGAGGGACCCCTCAAGCACCCCGGACCTGCCCGAGGCACACAGAACTCACCGCAGTATCTCACATCTCCAGGGGCAGCCTTCTCCTTCATCCAGGCGGCTGGAAGGGAGGAGCGGGGGATCAGGGGGGCACCTCCTGCTGCACGGCATCGCCCACCCTCCCCAGCTCCCTCCCGCTCCCTGGCACCCACCAGACTTCCAGATGTCGAGGTGGGCGTGCAGGATGTCGCCGCAGGCGGGCGAGCGCTGGCAGAACTGCTCCTCGGACATGGCACACAGGTCCTTTCCCGACAGCTCCTGGAAGGACTTCCCGATCTGCGGCAGCCGGTACTGGTGCTCCGTCCACAGGATCCACTTCTGCACGTTCCCGGGGCTCCAGTCCGTGGGGTCTGGAGGCAGAGGGGGGTGAGTGTGGCCAGCCGGGAGCCATCCCCTCCTCCCGCTGAGGAGCAGCCGCGCTCCCCCAGACCCCCACACGCAGCTGCAGCCCCCCAGGAACCATCCCCTCCTCCCGTGGGGGAGCAGCCACACTCCCCCAAAACCCTCGCACGCGGCTGCAGCCCCTCAAACGCAGCGTGGTTTTGGCTCTCACACCAGCACATCCCTCCCCGGCCGCACCCCGGGAGCACGGGGGGCACCCACCTGCGGCGATGTTGAGGAGCTTGCAGGCTGTCTCGATGTCCTTCAGCACCTCGCCCACCACCATGCTCTGCACCTGCTCCAGCGAGTGCTCCTCCAGGTGCAGGCTGCCCTGCAGGTCCCCCTCGGGCCCCAGCCCCAGGCCCTGGCTGTCGATGATGGGACATTGCTCCGGCTCCTTCCGCGCCTCCTCCCGCCCGCCCTGGGCGCCGCTGTGGGACGGTTCCCCGGCGCCCTTGGTGGCCCAGGCCGTGTCCTCCGGGTAGAGCATGTCGAAGTAGTGCAGGCAGAAGGCTGGCAGCGGCTGCTCGGGGGTGCTGGGGGGGCTGGGGCTCTCCGGGCAGCCCCAGCTCCGGGGGTCGGGGTCCCGCGGGGGTGGCAGCAGCGCGGGGTCCGGCCAGGCGAGGCGGCCGGGGGGCAGAGTGGTCAGCCCGGGGCTGGCACTGCCCATCCCTCCGCTCAGCGCCGGCTCCAAACCTGCCCGGAGAGGAGAGAGGAGCAGAGCTCAGCCCGGCACCGCTCCTGCCTTCCCGCCCCGCAGCCAGGCACAAAGGGAGGGACTAAGCCTGTTAGAGGGGGAAAAGCCTCCAAAGAGCCCCACGGTGCCCCGCGAGCCTCCGGATGAGTGCGGGGTCAGCCGTGCCTGGGGGGGCTGCCCCCGCTTTGGGAGGACCAACAGCAGCAGCCAGCAGGGAGAAGGAGCTCAGGAGATGAGCAGAATCCGAACCCTGTTTTGGGTCTGGGTGTTTAGGGTTTCCCCATGGGTTGCACCCCAGGCTGGCAGCAGCTCAGTCCCAGCTGGAGCTGAGGCCCTGGTGGGAGGCAGTGGGGGACACTGGGGGGGCTCCCCAGCACCTGTACAGGATAGCCCTGGGGTGATGAGGGATGCTTGAGCTGCAGGGACACATTTCTGAGCCGGGAAAACATCCTCTGCTGCTTCCACCTGAGGCACAACAGCCCACAGACCCAGATCTCCCAGGAGGGACCGAGCCCTGCACTGCAGCACCCGGCCCTTGGTCGCTGTTGCCAGCCCCCAGATGAGAACTTTCCTTGCAAGACAGGATAATTGCAATTACCTTCACTCTCTTGCAAGGAAAACCGCTGAAAATTAGCCTGTCCCCGTCTGTCTCTGCATGCAGGGAGTGCTGGAGGCCATGGAGGAGAGGATGAACCTGCTGAATTTCCATGGCAACACCAGGGAATGACTCCATCCATGGAGAAACCTCCCCAAAAACCATCCTGAGACTTTGAGAAGGGGAAGCCGCTGCCAGGGAGAAGCTGCTGATGGGCATGGCCAGGGCACTGCCCAGCTCCTCCACCTTCAGCACTGCATTTTACCAGAAGAAGAAGAACCAACACGAATTGGTGGTTTAAAAGCAGAAAGAAGAGTTTTAGCGATGGAGCCAGCACTGGGAAAGGAGTGTGCAAAGCTTGAACCCCCTCAGGACACCAGGCAGCCCTGAAGGGGAATGGGGGCAGTGGCCAGGGAAAGGGGTGCCCTCTTGCTCCAAACCCCAGCTGGAGGAAAAAGGTTTAAAAGACAAGAGAGGAAAAGATCTCACAGGGTTCCTCCAGGCAGAGCACAGCCCCCAAGCACGGGGATGGGCACTCAGCCCTGTGTCCCACGCTCAGGGGCGAGTTAATGCGGCTCCTGAGGATTCAGTGCTCCCAGGAATATGGGTTTTGAAGTTTGCATTGCCTGCACTGGGGAGGAACTCATCACTTCATCCTTGGAATAGCCCAAAGAGCTCAGAAAAACCAATGGGAGAGCCAGAGACACCTGAATAGCACCCATGGGGAGCCCGTGGGGACCTGGGGAGGGATTGCGGGTCCAGGAGTTGGAGCCCACGTCCCTGAGTGGTTTTAGTGGCACTGCAGCGAGGAGGAGGAGGGAGAAGAGGGTACCCAAACCCTATTCTGATCTGGGGCTGCCCCCACCATCCAAACAGTTTCCCTGAGAGATGGTGCCTGCTTCCAAACTTCTCCTTGATTTGCTCAGGATTAAAAGAAGAGCTTTAGGAGATCAGCCCTAAATCCAGCCTCACGCTGCTCCCGGCACAAAAGGGAAGTGGTAACAGCTTGTGCAGCTCCTGCTGCTGCACACTGCCGGCCATGGGGGTGTCTGGGGAGGGGATGGGGGCCTCATCCCCAGTGCCTCTGGGACGTTCTGAGGTCGTGGTTCATCCTCACGCACGGAGGAGCAGGGCAATGGAGCCATCCCTGGGAATGCCCTGGGATGGACGGCCCCAGCCCCATCTTCACCCTCATCCTGCTCCCCTCCTCCCAGCTGGGACCAGAGGGACCCAATCCCTCGGGAAGTGTCCCCAAAAGCCTGATCTGTGCCCCGCCAAGGGCTCTGTACTCTCAGGGCGGGGGCCACTGTTTGACTTTCTCCCGCTCTGGCACGCGGGCGGCCGGGCTGGGTGGGACCTGTTTGCACTGAGAAGCCACTTCAGGTGGCCTTTCCCCCCTCTTTCCCTACCCCTTTTTGCACTTCCCTGGAAAAGGAGAGCTGGAGGGGCAGCCCCAGGTGCACTGGCCCATTTGGCACCCAAACCCCTTCCCATGCCCTGCCCGAGCTGAGCAAGGCTGAGCTGGTCATTGCATCAGCCTTGGCAGACGCTCCCCAGCTGCTGCTCCACGGGCAGTTCTGGCTCCATGGGGTGGTGGAATGGGGTGATGGGACTGGGATGGGCCTCCTGCACTTCCCAGGGCACGGGGCCAGCACGAGCCCGAGGCTGTGGGTGGGTGGTGCTGGGTCACGGCTCAGCTCCACAGCCCTGCAGGGACCCAGCCCCACGCAGACCCTGCAGCCGAGGGGATAACGATGGGGCCGAGGACCCCCGTGCCACCCTGGGCTCTCATGGCAAACGCAGCCCACCGCGGCTCAGGGTGGGACACGAGCACCAGCGAGGGTGGAAGGCTGGGATCAGCCCTTGGGAGCGAGAGGAAAAAAAAAATACGAAATTCACCCACCCCCCACCCTCGAACAATGGGTCCGTTAATTAAAATCAAATCTGCGGTGGAACAGGTTGTGCCGGAGCGCGCTCGGGAAGCCCCGTGGGACCGGGGAGGTTGGCCCGCGGCGGGAGGGGTGCTGCCACAGCGCCCGGGATGTCTCCCAAGCCCCCGGGCACTTCCGAAAGCCCTTCCCAGGCAGCCGGGGTGGGGGGCCAGGGCCAGGCTCCAGGGTCACCTCAGCCTCGGGCTGGGGATGGGGACAGGGGAGTGCTGGGCTGTCCCAGGAGGAACCGGGGATGTGTGGGACCCAGAGCAGTCCCACACTGCCCAGAGAGGCCTGGATTAAGCAGGAAAAGAGACCTGGGGTCCCTGCACAAGCCAGGGCTGCAGCAGGCACCCAGGTGGGTGCTCAGAGGCTGCTGACAATTTGGGATCCTGCCAGCATGTCCCATCCACCCCACAAGCCCCACAGTGACAGCTGTGCCACGTCCTGCTGCCAAACCCTGTGCCACGCACTCTTCTTATCTCTGGGTGGAGGGAGGAGGATTGGCCAAAACCTCCCCACAGCCAGGGCAGGGACTGGGGACAGCGCTGGGGGAGCTGGGGAGGTGACAGAGCCAGGGGCTGGGGAAGTGACAGCGCGGGGGGCTGGTTCTGGTACCTGCACGGTGACAGGGTTGGGGCCAGGGCAAGCCCCGGGCTCTCTTTGATGTACCCCCAGGGGGATGCAGCCCGTCCTGGGGGCCCTGGACACTCGGCTCCCCACCAGCCTCCTCCAACACCACCGAGGTCCCCTGGCTCCTCCTGCCATTACCTGCATGGCTGCTGGCACGGGGACCGGGTGTCCCCACGGGTCCCCACGCCCTGGGTCAGGCCGCCCTCTCCATCAGCGCAGGGAGGCAAACAGCAGTGACAGGGGACAGGCACAACCCGCCAGTGACCCGAGCAAAGCCTGGTGCTCGGTGTCCCCCAGGTGAGCAGCAGAGCTTGGTGTTCCCCATGCAGGGCCAGGGAGCCCCTGTTTATAGCAGCACCTTCCCCCCCGTGCTCCCAGCCCCAGAGAACACCGGTATTGTGGGGATTTGGCACCCTCACAGTGTTTGTGTTTCACTAACCGAGCAGAACCACGAAAACCAAACCCACAGCCAAAGTGACTTTGGGGCTGACAAAAAACCCCCCCATCTCATCAGGAAAGCAGCTGGGACAGCGCAGGTCTGCAAAAGGGCTTCAGCTTCACAGAGACACCCCGGGCTGGCAACTCCTCAACAGCCACCCAGGACGCTCCATCAAGGGTCCCGGCTGCTGGTTCGTCACACAGACTCCCAAAGCTCGTTGTCCCCTGCCTGGCACAGGGGCTGGTGGGACCCTGGGTGTCCCAGCTGTTACCAGCTGGGCTCAGGAGGAGCCAGCCCCAGGAGTCCTGGCTCCATCCCACCCTCCTTGCTTGAGCAGGAGGAGGCTGCAAAGACACAAAAACAGCAAATCCCATTTCATTTTGGGTGACCCCATCCAGAGAAATGCCAGGAACCTCATGCTGAGGGACAGCCTGTCCCTGTTTAGCCCTAACGACACCTGAAGGTGCAAGGAGCTGTGGGATGGGATACTGACATGGGACAGCACCGTGTCCACCCCCAAACTGGTGCCGAAAGCCGGACCCCCTGGAGGGCACAGTGGTGGGCTGGGTGGGTGCTGAGGGGGCACAGGGAGCCGGGGGTCGCGGCAGTGCGGGCGCCTTACCTCGAGGGGGTGCGGGCTCAGAATCCACATGGGTGCCAGCGCAGGGTGGGAAGAGCCGTCCCTGAGGCGCTCGGCGCGGTGTCTGCGGGGGACATGGCCCCAGCTGAGGGGTCCCAGCGCCGGCGGGAAGCGCGGCCGGCAGCACCGCGCCCGGCTCAGCGCCGGCTCCGCGGCGGCAGCACGGCCGGGCGGAGCCGCATCGGCCCTCGGTGGGCACCAGCGGGATGGGGACGGGGATGAGAACGGGGCACCCCGAGTGGCTCCGAGGGCAGCAGAGGGACGAAGCCAGCGGCGGCTGTGCGAGGAGTGCGAGGGGGACGCCGGCAGTGAGTGTCAGGGCTCAGCCAGAGCCTCCTTCGCCCATTATATCCAACTCCTTCCTTATTTACCTGAACAAACAAGCGGCGCTTACCTCAGACGAGGTGTTTGGACAGCCCGGGCCGGGTTAACCCTTGGCAGGTGCCTTCAGGGCAGGCTCAGAGCAGAACGGGCCTTGGGAGGGGAGTGGGGCAAATCTGGGCACCGTTAACCCCTTCTCACCCTCACATGGGATGAGACAGGGACAGAGACAGGGACAAAGACACAGCTGGCTCCTCTTGGAGTCAGAGCTGCAGCACAGAGACCTGTCAGATGTGTGAGAGTCCATGGGGTGACATCACTCCCAGAGCAGGCTGGGCCATGCTGGGGCCAGGAGCATCCCTGAGGGACACCCCGGGAGCATCCCTGACTGGTACCCAGGAGCATCCCTGACCCGGACCCCAGAACCATCCCCGACCCGAACCCCAAAACCATCCCCGACCTGAACCCCAGAACCATCCGAGTCCTGCAGCCAGGGACAGAGCCTGTGAGTGAGGGGGCACAGAGCTGTTGGGGTGAAGGGAGCCCCTGACAGCACCCAAACCCTCCCACCCCGGGGACAGGGCTGTCCCCTGCCCAGGGTCCGTGACTGCAGGACGGGGCACGGGGGCACGGCCAGAACGTGCCGCACTCCAGGCCCGGGTTGTCTCCACCGGCATGAGCAGGAAAAAGCAGTTCTGAGCGAGACAGACACCGAGCTGGTATTTATTGTCTTTTTTTTAGCACATGAAGCAGGCAGGGCAGTTCAGGCAGCTCTCCTGCGCACGTAGCGCTGCCAAAACCAAACTCCCCTGTGCCCTAAAAACCCACGTCAGACCAAACCCCGCCACAAACCTCCACAGGCCGGCCCCACGTCACCACGTCCCGGCAGGCACGTGGCCCGTCCCCAGCCCACATACCGGTGGCAGAGCTGGCATCCCTCGCTGCCCTGAGCCGGGGCAGGCACAGCCGATAAGCCGTCCATCGGAAATGTTTGCCGTGAGGGAATTAAAGCCCGGGAGGAAGGAGACCCCGGTGCGAGCACTGGGAAAGGGCTTCGCTGCTATCGGCAGCGCCAGGAGTTTCTGCCTCCCTTTGAAACGTCTCAATGTTATCTTATCGTGGGGAAAGCTCCCCCTGGATCAGGGCTCCCGTGTCCCGGGGGAGTTCTTTTCCCCTGTTTTGGTAAACACGGCTGGGCCTGGGACACGTGGCAGTGGGTGTGAGGGGACCCCGGGACAAGCAGCTGTGCTGGGAAGCTGCCAGCCCTGGCCTGGGCTTTGCCAGGGGTTGGGCATGTTCGATTGGGATGTGGCACAGCCAGGAGGGGGGTCCAGGCCACCCAGTGCCCTCCCAGTGCTCCTGGCAGCCACATTAGAGCTCCCCAGACCACTCAGAGCATCCACTGCTTTGGACAAGGCCCCACAGGCACCCAAAGCTGCTCCCATGTGACACCTCAGGATCCCCCAAGGGCACCCGGAGCAGGAGCATCCCAGCACAGCCCTCCAAGCATGGATCCCTTCGCCACAGCACAGAAACACCGGTGTCCCGAGCCTGGAAACTGAAGATGCAGAGTGAAGTCACGTGTAAACTCGACACCAGCCTGGCCCCAGCCATGCTGGGAAAGCACCGTGGCCATCCCGCCCTTCCTGTGGCCGCTCTGCTCCTGCCCCACAGCCAGGCTGGGGCCTGGGGGACGTCTGGTGAGCAGGGTATGGTTTGCACAGGCTGTGCAAGCTGGATCTGCTGTGACACCACCTCCAGGTCACCCGTGTTTATTTGGCTTCTTTACAACTTTTCACCAGCGCAAACACCAGACCAGAGCACCAGAAGGAGTCAGAAGCAAAGCGGAAGAGAGCACGACTGGGGACACTGGACAGTGTCAGATGTCACCAAGAAGCGGGGAGTTCCCAGTCCTAGATCCAGAGCATCCCAGACCTGGGTCATCCTGGGCTGTCTGGAACCTGTTGCCAAACTCACACCTCGGTCTGAAAGCGCTTTCCCTACTTCTCTTATCGGTAGCAGCGGGATCTTGATAATAGAAAGAGATTAAAGGGAAAAACATTTGCTTTTCTGGGCTCAGGGAGAGCTGGGCAATGCAGCACAGTGCTGCAAAATTGGGTGAAAGGCCCCAAAATGAGACCTCTGCTTCCCTCCCAGAGGGCTCAGGGGCTGCAGCCACCCAGTGTCACCAGTTGCTACGGGCTCCAGCTGTGCTGGGCTCTGGCCACGCCAGGCTCTGGCCACACCGGGCTCCGGCCGTGCCGGGCTCTCCCCGACACCTTTCGCAATCGCAGCTCGGCACAGCTCTGCTTGCACATGCAAACCAGGAAAAGGAGGGATTGCAACACCTGAGGAACAACAAAAGAGGGAAATGAAGTCTGGATTTTCTGAGCTCTGTGCGCAGTTTTCGGTGCTTTTTCCTTGTCCTCCCTGTCAACCCATCAGCGCCGATTCCGGTGTCTTTTGCCACTGCTGAAACTTCAATGCTTGGGAACGCGGCCGGAGGGGAGAGATGGAGAAACGACTCATGAATCAGCCTGGAAGAATCTCTGCCCACCTGCCTGCAGCTAATCTCTGGCTCCATCACAAGAATAATAGATAAGCAGCCATGTCACATATAATAAAACTATTGAAGGCCCTTGATGTCACTGCACAAACCACAGAGACCAGGGAGCCCGACCTGTCCCCACACGCAGCTGTGTTTCCTGGTCCCCTACAGTGGTGGGGCTTCCTCTGCTCCAGCTCCTGCACAGCTTTTGGGACAGTGGTGGCCTCTGAGCAGAGCTGGAGTCCCTCTTAGAGCCTCACCCTGCACCCCATGTCTGTGCCTCAGGGCGATGATGGGACAGGATGAGTCCCCACTCCCAGGCTGCAGGGTGGGCGCTATGAGGGTTTTTTGCAGCCCAGGGAGACTGGAAATGGTTGAAACGGTTGAAGTACCTTCAATGCATTCCCCCTATGCTTTGGAGAGGTCCTGGGAGGGGAGAAGGTCTCTCCAGCAGAGCCCAAAATTCCCCAGAGGGTCAGGGAGCACAAGTGCAGGAACCCAGAGGTGTGCACGGCGGGGACGGAGCTTTTCATGGTGCACTGACCCTATGCAGAGTTACTGAGAGAGCGTCCAGAGCTCCCGAACTGCTGGGATTGCTCCAGAGCCCAGACCACCGGAATCCCCTCTGGCTCCTCCTTATCCCAGCCAGACCTACCCACTTCCCGTGCAGCCCCAGGGCGAGCGGGGCCGCTCCTCTTTATTCTCTTTATTACCCCCCCGGCTCCCGCATCTCCCAGCTGCTGCCATAAACGCCGTTTACGGGGCCGCGTGTGTGCTCGGGGCAAACAGCCGCGTTATTGCCGCGGCACCCGCCCGCGGCCCACCCTGATAGAGGAGCCGGGGCTCCCGGCCCTGCTCCGGCACTCGGTCCCCACTCGCACCCTGCTCCAGCTCCTGGTCGCTGCCCCCACACTCCATCCCCCCTGTATGAGGTGGCTGCCCGTTGCTCCCGTGCTGCTGCGAGGGCACCATGGTGTCACCTGCATTCCAGGGCAGCCCTCGAGGGTGCAAAGGGGGTATTGGAGAAGCCAGCTCCATCCACAGTGCACGGGTGGGTGTCTGCTCTGCACTGGTGGCACAGGGGATCCGAGTGCCATCCATTTGCTGAGCACAGAGACCTCGGTGGTCACCTGGCACCATTCAAAGGCTGCTTCGCACCTGTGGTGCCAGGAGGTGACAGGGTTTGGCTCCGGGGTGCCACGGTCCCGCCATGCCTGGGAGGGCAGCTGGGGAAGGACAAGCTGGGAGGGGGATGAAGACACCAGGGTGATGCCAGCAATACCCTGAGCCCAGCCCCTGGACCACCAGCTCCCCACCGTTCCCATTCCCTCCCTGTTTTCCCCCCAGCACCCTCAGGTTCGGTGCCACCTCAGGCGACGCAGGGGAACTCTTGGGACACCCAGCCAGGCAGGGAGCAGCGGATCCACCGCCGTGTTTGCTGTTCCCTTCCCAAAGCCCTGCTCTTTTCTTCCTCCGGTGGCGTTAAACTCCTGCTTTTGTCTCTTGGGATTAAAAGCCTGGAAATGGCTGCGGGTCGCCCGGCGGTGCCAGGAAGAGAGGGCTCAGGGCGGCGTGGGCACACCCCGCTCGCCGCAGGGTGAGGAAAGGTCACGGCTCCCCCTGCACCGCCACCGGAGATTTGGGGTGCAGAGGAGGGGAAGGATCCTGGGCTGGGCTCTCCACGCAGCCTCTGCATCAGCACACGAACCCCAAATCCCATCCAGCACGAGAGAACCCCCCAAAGTAACCCACACAGGCACCGTACTCTCGTTTTGTCGCTGTCACCTGCTCATCCCACGGGCACACGGGGCACCGGCGCAGGGGGATCAGCACCCCCTGCCCGTGCCGGGGGCCGGGGCCGCTCGGCAGCAGCGGTTCCCAGGCACACACGGGCAGCCAGGTGAGACGGGCCGGGCCCGGTGCCAGCAGACGGGATGTTGTCTTTTCACACAGCCCCGGTGCGGGGCCGAGCGGCAGCGGAACCCTCCGCGGCTTTGGTTCCCACACTGGGTGCCATTGAGAAATGCAAATTCATTCTTCTGCTGCCCGTTCTCCCCACATGCAAAACGATCCTCGGGCATAACGGCCCCACGGAGCGACAGCCCGGAGAGCGTGGGAGCCGCTGGGCAGGGAAACACCCCGCGTGGGAGAGGGCAGTGCTGAGGGTCAGGGCAGCACACCGTGCCCCCGGAGCAGGGGAAGCTCTTGGTGGAGATTTCCCCTTCGGTCCTGCATTGTCCAACCCAGGAGAACCTGCAGAAGGTTCTGCCCCAGGGGGCAAAACTCTGAAAGTAACCCCAAACCTCTCACCCTGTCTGGTCTCAGCTAAAGAGGGTGAGAGGCTGCGTGGTGAGGGGCAGGAGGGGGTCAGCAGGGACCAGAGTCACCCCTCTCCCATCGCTCCTGACCCACTGAGCCAGGTTTGCAGGGCCAGGGGAGCAGAGAGAGGAGGGCCCCCACATCCCGCAGCATTCCATGGGGCCGTGGCTCCGGGGTGCAGGAGCGGGCCGGGGACACGGAGCTGCCCGCAGAGCGAGCCGTGACTCAGCCGTGACTCACCGAGCTCCGAAGGAAACGTGTCGCTCCCGTGAGCATCGCCCGGCTCCGGCACCTCGTCCTGGGGGCTCAGCAAGGAGCCAAGACCTGGGGGGGTCATGTAGGGAAAATGGGGTGCGGGAGGAGGGCAGGACCCCAAACGGGATCCCGTGTCCTGTCTTCCCGCACTGTGCAGTCACCGGGTTGGCCACAGAGCTTGGAGCTTTTCCCTGGCAAACACACGCTCCCGGGGGGCATCGCCTGGGCATCCCCAGCCTTGTCAGCCTTCCTGACACCAGCACCGCGCGGAGCCGCAGCTCCCGGAGCCAGGTCGGAGGAGGAGGGAGCTGTGACGAACACCGGGAGCTGGGCAGGGGGGCCCCAGCACGTGTCAAAGCCTCGCTGGACACAGGCAGCATTCCTTGTGGCATCCCTGGTTTCACAGGGCAGGACATTAAAGCAGAAAGCGATTAATGCTCTGCGAGGGAGCAGAGAGACAGAGCTCCGGCCCTGGCGTGGGACGTGACCCGAAATGGCTCCGTGTTCCCCTCAAAGAGCTGTCCCGCCCCAAGCCCGGCTCTCCCCTTCCCAGCTGTCCCCATCCCAGTGCTGGCTCAGGCACCAGCAGAGCAAGGACATCACTTCTCTCCTCAGCAGTGGATTTTGAGCGCAGCAAAATGTTTGTTCTGTCAACACGTGCCTAATCCCCAACCAAAAGCCGATGAAAACACCATGGGGGGGAAGGATGGGAATGAGCTGCCCTTTGAGACAAAGCCCCGGTGGTGACAGCCACAGCCCCAATGGGGGGGAACGGGGATCCTCCACCAGTGTGCTGGTGCTGGGGTATCCTGTGCCAGGCAGGGCAGGGGAAAGGCTCTCCATGGAGCAGGGACAGCCTCCAGCTGCAGCCCGGCCCTGCCGCAAACCCGAGCAGGATCCCAAGATCCATGGAAGAGGTGCAGAAAATATTCTTGCTCTGCCGGGATTGCCCGGCCTCAGTGACCAGTCCTGGCTCCTTTGCCCCTCAAAATGTAGCCAGCAGGTGCAGGCAGCACACAGCAGTGTCCCCACACCAGCCCAGGACTGCCTCTGTCCCCGCTGACCCAGCACCTGCTGTGACACCATCAACAGGCTCACGAACGTCACAAATGGGCTCACCTGAGGATTAGCGCTTCCAGATGACCCATAAAACCTTTTTCCTTGTGGGATGAAACAACACTTTGTCCTGCGAGGCTCGTTTCCAGCCTGGCTGGGGGTGGGCTGAGCAAGCAGAGCTGTCCCACTGCCCACCCCGGGGTGGTCCCAGCAGGGACCCACTCCCAGCACCCAGCGACATCAGCCCTGCACCCTTCACCCGCAAGAAAAAAAAAAACAGGGAGAAAAGAAGGTACATTTAGCAGTTTCCATTTGTTTGCTCTTTAAATAATTGTTTCCTTATCGCTATTGATTTAGATCCCTTTAAAATTCTGACAAACCTGCTTCTCAGGCACCCGCAGCTGCTTCCTCCCAGCCTGCTCCCCCTGGGCAAGGTCGAGCAGCCAGGCTCATCCCAAGCAGAGTTCCCTGCTTGGGGAGGCACCTGCAGGGTGTCGAGCCCCCACTCACCCCCTCCTTCCCAAGATGGACAAAGCAGGCTGCTCCAAAGCTGTAGTTTGGGAATTTGTCCTCTCCCCATCCCGCTGAGGAGCAGGGCAGCAGACACAGGGGCTGCTGCCATGCCCTGCCAAGCTCGGGGGGCTAGGGGGGGACACCCACAAGGGCACAGTGGCCACGATTGCCCAACCCCCTCTGCGCAGAATCCAGCTCTGGCCATGAACTGCCCCAGTTAGGGCAGCACAGCGACTACTGGGCTGGAGGCAGGACAGGATGTGTTCAAGTGTCCCTCAAGCACTGCCAGGATGTCCCTGTGGCCTCACTGGGGACCCTCTCTGCAGTCCAGTGCAGCAGTGTCAGTCCTCAGGTGCCTCTCGTTGTCAGTCACCAGAGGGTTCACGGCCCTGCTGGGCTCACAGGGGTTCGAGGGGCTCATCCCAGGGTCCCTCCAATGCCACCCTGGGTCTGGGGCTCCGCTGCCACAGCTGACATCACAGCCCAGCCTGCAGCTGTCAATTAATTGAGGAAACGCGGCCACAGTAAACAGCGAGGAGGGAAAATGCCGATTAGATAAGGAGTGCGAGTTCTTGCTGTGTTTCCCCCTGGATGCCAGTGCTGCACAGACCCTGCCGAGCCCAGCTGCTGCACACCAGCAGTGCACAGACACCCGGGAGAGGCTGAAAGTCCTGTGCTGTGGGATGGCTTTCCTAGAAAAGGGCCTGGAAAAAGGGCCTTACCCCAGCCCCTGGGTCTGGGGGTCCCTCCCACAGAGCTGTGCACCACCCGGGGGCCAGAGCTGAGCAGCCAGACCCCCTTTTGTCCCCAGCACGTCACCCTTCAAACTGGGACACAACACGGGTTTCCTGGTGTGCAGACCCTTCTTCTTTCCCATCCCGGAGCGTTGTGTCCATGCTGCCCCCGCCCAGCAGCTCCTGCCTGGCTCTGCAGCACTGCCCCAGTCCCCCGGTGGTGGTGACAGGCCAGGTGACGTGTGCCACCCCACTGCCCAGCTAAGCCTGGCCAGGACAGCAGCTGCTCTGGGAGTGTGGGGAGACACGGCCCTTGCCTGCCCAGCCACTGTCAGCAGCAGGAGCCGAAGCCTGGAAAAGCCACATCCAGCAGCTCCAAAGGGTTTTGTGGACGAGGAACAACCTCAGCTCCCTCTGCTGGCACCTGCCCCAGGCTGGGCCCATCGCCAGCAAACCCTGTCCGAACACCTCGTCTGGGAGCCCCCAGGGTCCAGGTCACCCCCCTCAGCCCAGCCCCTGTTCCCAACACCGTCCCCTGGCAGCACACGGAGCTGTGATTCCCGCGGTGTCCCCACTCCTGGCATGGCCGAGCCACCTCACAGGACACTGCACCACTCACTCTGAGTGCAAAGTGGTGAAAACCAAACTTTTCTCCCCACACTTGAAGTTTCTGTGAAGGCGTCACTCCCGCAGGGAAGAGAGAACCAAAACACGGGAACACGACGAGCGAGGAGGCAGCTCTGGAGCCAGCCCAGCTGCAGCTGCTCCGCAGAGCCGAGCCCGCAGCGTTCCATGGGGCAAACAGGGCTGGTCCGTGCCCACGCGTGCCATCTGCCTCCTCGCTGGGCTCCGGCGCGAGCTTTTACTACTCGGCTGTTTTATCAATGGGGTAGGAAATGTTTGAGATTAGATTTCCTTAAATAATTCCCGGGTAATTGGGAATTTTCCAGCGAACACACAGGCAGAGAGAGCAGATTACGGAGAGCTTCCAGAAAGAGCCCAAGTTGCCCCTGATCCAGCTCCTCCCCCATGGACCCCTGGTAGCATCCCACCACCGGCCTGGCCTCGTTTTCCCTTTGGCCCATTTACATTCCCCTGTGCATCCCAAGGGATCTGCAGAGATGCACGAGCAGAGTGTTGCATACTATGGGCTGCTGCTGCAGGACTAGTGGATGTAGCAGGTAGAGGAAGAAAAATAAACAAAAAACACAAAAATCCTCTCTGCCACTCTTCCAGGTGCTGCTCCTGGATGGGCAGGTGCCCACTGGAGCCCTCCAGGTCATACCTGCAGATATGAGGACATGCAGCGGTGCTGGGGAGGTTTTGGAGCAGATCCTGCTCTTCCCTCCAGCCTGAGGGGCACGAGTACCCAACAAGGCACAGGGCACAGGCCCGAGCAGTCCTGGGTGCTGAGCACATCCTCATCCCTGTAATCCATCACAAAAACCTGGGAACACCCTCCTTCCGACTGCCATTGCTTTGGGAACCAAAGAAACTGCATAAAACCAGAATTAATTTTGCAACTTTCAATGGACAACGAGCCGGTTCCCCTAAAAAAATAAACAAGCAGCAAAAGCAGCACCCAAGCAGCTCCCAGGTGCCTGCGGTGGCCGTTTGCCTTGGCCTCCTGCCCGCCCAGCTCCGCACCCAGGATTGCAGGATGACCCCCACCACGGCAATCCCGCCGGTTATTTGCCCACTCAAGAGACACCATTAAAGGTGTGATGGGATTGTCCTGTGCTGGCAACCTCTGACAGGTTGCAACCCTAAAGATAAACAGATTCTTTCGAGCAAATAAGGAGTAAATGCAAAGCTGGGCAGTGAGCAGGGCGGGCGATCCTCCCCTGCCCAAACACAGCAGCCTCGGGACACCCGCGAGCACCCCGAGCTCGAGGGGCGCGTTCTGCTCAGGGCACAAAACAAACACCCCCAGGCACAGGTAGCAGGATGTCTGTTCCCAGTCAGGCTTTCAGTCAAGCTTAACCGGCACATGAAAGCTCCAGGCATTTATTCAAATGATAAAAGCAAAGCCAGCACACACAGAGTGAGGTTTCTTGTGGGGATTAGTAACAAATTCCCAGGAAAGCAAAGGAACAGCCTCAGCTGAGCTGCTCTGTGGTGCAGTTTATCCAAGTAATGCTTGGGCTGGGTGTCCTGAGCAGCAAGGCCTCACCTGGGACAACTGTGCAGGTGCCCAGCAAAGTGAGACCTTCGTGTGCCCCCATCCCGATTAGCTCCAGCTATTTCCTTAGGGATTGTGAGAAATAAAAACCAAACCCATCTCCCTCCCTTCAAACTCCCACTCCTGCCTCCTGAGCGACTCAGGGGATGGAAGGTTATCCCTCAGGACTGGGCTGTTTGAAGTGTGAAGCATCACCCCATCCTGCACCAGGCTCCGAGGGAAGGGCTGGGATGCAGATCAGCCACGCAAGGAGCACCTGGGGACGCAGCTGTGGCATCGCTTCGTGCTGGTGCCCCTCGCACGGAGATCGCTGAGATTATTCCACTCCTCCTCAGGAATTGTCGTGGAAAAGTGACCTGACCTTGTCATGAGGGAATCTGGAGTCCCCTCCCTCCCCCTGCCTCACAACCACCCCCACAGCCTTTCCCCACCCTCACCCCCACCCAGGGGCTAGACAGGTGGTTTGATAACCTCAATACGCACCCAACTGGGTTTGGATTTGCAGCAATTTGGAGTAAATTAGGGCTAGAGCTGGGTTCGAGGGTGTTGTGCCTGAGTGTCTGGAAACACTCTGGGGATGGAGCAACCTGGGTACATTTCACTACAAAGTGACAGACTCAGAGGTTTTGCAGCTTCAATAAAACTCTCAACAGCTACAGAGCTTTTTTTTTTTTTTTTTTTTTTTTTTTTTTTTTTTTTTTTCTGTGTTAATTTAATCATACAAATATTCATTTATACATTAAGGAAAAAGCTTCCTTTATTTTCACCCCCAATGTGCTATCATAGGACTTCTCCCAGACTCAGAGAGGCAACACACCATCCCGTGCTACACATGCACTGCCCCGGCGAGCACAGACAGGCTGGGAACCACCCACGCACTCACACACGGAAAAAATTAAACACAACAGAAACCCAGACGTGGGACAGCGTGCATTTCCCACCCACACCACCGCTCTCCGACTGCACAGCTCTGCCCCAGCTCTCAAACCTTGGCAGGGTTCAAATCCAACACTCCTGAGGTGTGGGCAGAGGATTCCCACTCTCTCACCCCCTCCCATGGCACTGCCACTTCAGGGCCAGTCCCAGGGACATCCTGCTCCAGTTTGCCAAGGCTGGGAGGTGACACTGCTTGAGCTGTGTTAGTGACAAGGGCCCAAGTGGCTCTCACTTGCCACAGGGACCCACTTAGAGGCCATCAAAGATGTTCTACGTTACCCTTTTCCTTATGGGAGCTGACAGAAATTGCAGTGTCATGAGGTCACCTGGGCAGAGCTTTGCCAAATTCATCTCAAATCTCCCCATTAAAAGCTGGACACCTGAAGCACAAACAATCTGAGGGCTGGCTGCACCACGAAGCTCCAAGGAGTCAGGAGATGGAACCACCTTTGGCCTCAGTGAAACAGTTTTTACTTGAGGAAAAAACACAGAGATAGAGCAACCCCTATTTTAAACATCCTTCCAGTGCCACAGCAGGGGCCACAACCCTGGCCACAAAGCCAGCGCTCCGTGGATCCCTCAGCTGCATGGGCAGAGCAGGATGTGAGCAGCAAGAGCTGAAGATCTCAGAGCCCTGCCTTTCCTCACACCTTGGAACACGCAACCCTTGTCACCGGGACACCATGGACTGCAAACACGTGTGCCTTCAGAGTGGGAAAGCACATGGCTACTTGGGGTGCATGCAGGTTTTGATTTTTCAAGACAAGGGAAATTCAGCCTTAGGAGGAGCACAGGGACACAAGTATGGCAGCCAGGGGACATGGGAGGAGCACACATGCCTGGGAGCAGAGAGTCAGCGTGGGGGTACCCGAGTGCAAGGGTCTCCCAGGTGCCTCTGCTGACACCAGGCAAAGGTCACAGCACCAGCTCTAACTCACACTCAGACCTTGATTTCCCCTCCCTTCCACTACGCAGCTGACACAAGGAGTTAATAAAGATAAGGAATCACCTCGTCACTTGGACCCAGAGCAGTCTCCAGGGGTTCAGTGCCCTCGGAAGGGGAGCAGTGGTGCTGCAGGGGTGATGTTCATACCCTCAGAGGGGCTCGTGAGCCACCTGTGAGGAAAGGTGGAGGTGAGGAAAGATTCCACCTGCCCACACCACACCACGGGGCTGCAGATCACCCCCCAGACCAAAGCTCAGAGGGGGTAACTAATCCCAGGCAAAATGTTGTTACAGGACAAGAACCAAACCTTCCAAGAAGCAGCACCTTCAGCAGGTTCACTCCAATCCCAACACTCCCCCAGATCCAGGGCAGAGCCAGGTGCCCACCAGACTGCAAGTGCAAGTGTCAGGCAGTTTAAATCCTGCAGTGTCACTTCTATGCAGATGGTTTCTGATATTATACTTGTTTCTCCCAGCTAACAGATTCCTGAAGGGAGATTTCAGCTAACGGTGATCTGTAACAACTGAATCTTTTTTTTTTTTTCAAAATCCATAGGCCAAAAATCCATCACCCAATCTTTCCTCTGTTGGACACAAGGAACTCCCACTGTCCCCACGAGGTCCATCCTTATGCACTCAGGTACCAGTCCTTGGTTGCTGCAACAAAGGATTCCCCCATTCAAAACCAGCCACAAAAACAGAAGCAGCCAAGAGCAGTGAGGGCAAAGCCATGCAGCGTGCAGCTCTGGCACAGGGAAAAGCCTTCACTGGGAAGACCTGGAAGAAGGTAGTGGGAGCTTTGCATATTCCTGTATCTTTGGCAGATGGCTGTTCCAGCCTGGTTCGTTTGGGCAGGACGGTGCTGCTGGGCTCACTCCCCTCTGTTTGTGGGGCCAGCACTTCAGAATAAATTCACCACAGTGCCTGAGACCCCTGCCTCCCCTCACACTGCACTTCCCAGTCCAGAACGGGAGGAAAACATGCTGGAGGAACAGCAGAGCAGCCCAAATTTTTTGCAATCCCTCCCCTAACACGAGCCCTGAGAGCTCACTCAGAGACTCAGTGCAGCCCCAAGCCCAGACAACAAAGGCAGAAGAAGAGGAGGTGGCAGCAGGACCCAGCTGATGGTACCAACTCCTGCTCTGTGCTCCAGAACACAGGGATCAGCCTCTAAGCTACACCTCAGCACAGGAGAAACAAATGCAAACTTATGCTCTGAAAGAGAGAGGGGAGACTCCAAATGAAAAGGACAGGATGCCTGTGAAGCTTCGCAACTACCAGCAGGTGAATTATAGCTACAGAGATTCCCCTTGGCACACAGCTCCAGGCACAGCTACTGCACACGAGAGTGAACAAAAAGGGATTTTAAACTGCTAACCACACAGGACAGCTCAGGAACTTGAATAAATCAGTTTCTTATTAACATGGGTGTGTATTCGTGTACTTCATGTACAAGGGGGAAGGGAGATGAGCCCTCCATGTTATCCCAGAGTCTCCCTCTCCAACTCTGATACGGAGACCTGGCCATAGCGTGGTTCCCAACGACACGCAGGACAACTAAGAGCAACACCCAAACCAAAAGGAAAAGAAGAAATAAAAGATTAAAAAGTCGGTAACTAAAACCAGCAGATGCTGTTAAAAATGCAGCGCTGGGTGCACACCCAACCTGGCATTAAAAAAGCCTCCCAGAAGCAGTCCCTGCACAAACCCCAGCGGGTGCTGAGCCAGTCCCGTTCGGCAGCAAACCAGGACATTCTGGGAAAATGCACGCTGTCCCTTAGGAAAAAAGAAATAGGAACAAGAAACAAACAGAAATTAAACATTTGCTCAAACTACAACCGCTCTGTAGGCAAAATATTCTTTTTTAAAGATGGCTTTTAAATTTTCATTTTTAAACTTCTTTGTAAGCTACCTAATTACGTGTGAAGATGATTTCTAAAAACCCATAGTGTTGGTGTCTCTTCTTCCTCATAGCATTTACACCACTCTGAAATCCAGCAGTCACACATGCATACTCAGGTTTTGGATTTTCCTCTGGAAACAGCTAGTCTTAAGTTACTGGGCTTTTGATTTTTCTTCTTTTCCAGAACACGGAGGCAGAGAAGGGGGGTCCACGCTGTGTCTGTCTGCCACATGAATCCCCCTCCCTTCCCCCAAAAGTCAGCTTTTTCTTAAATTCTCCTCTTGTCGATACCCGTTTTGTGTTTTTGTGTTTTAAGACTGTCCGAAGTGATAAGGACCGTGGAAACCCTGAAAGAAAGTTGGAGACATAATCAATTTTCAACAGGCAACAAACAAAATGCTCAGTGCTCAGCTCCAAAGAGTGCCCAGGGCTTCCCACCAACCCCACTGTGGCTCCAGGGACACTCCTAAACCACACATTCCAGGGTTGGTTTCCCCAGAGAGGGCAGATGCCACCACTTACCTCTGTCAGGTGTTTTTTTAGGCCAAGGCCACAAAATAACTTGTGTTTTCTACACCAGAACTCCCTATAGATGCTACAACACCTGCAGGCCCAGCCCTTGCAACCTCCCCAGTCTGTCCCAGAGACACGGAGTTGTAACTGGGTAAGAAGCTATGTCAGAAAAAAACCCAAGAAAAAACAAATCCACGTTCCCACAAGTGCCATTTGTGCCCTCTCAAGGTGACAATACACATTTGCCTCCTGTGAAATCAACCAGAGCATTTACCAATACCCCCAAAATACTTCCTACAGAATCCATTTCCCTCCTTTATATCCTGAAGTGAGTCACCTAAATGTCAGACCCAGACACAGGTCTCGAATTAACAGGAACTCCTTTTGTAACTTCTATTGTCCGGATCAGCTATCTGGGCTTTCATCAGGAAGCAGAAGAAAGACCAACAGGCAGCAAGAGATGCCCCAGCTCCCAGGGAGATGAAGTTCGTCAGTGATGAAGGTACAACCCCCACAGAAAACCCAGACACACACTGAGGTCACAAGGGAGATGAGGGAGAAAAACTTGTTATATCTCATGGCAGAGTTGGAAGACCATTACGCAAATGATTCTGAGCACAGCCCAGCTCTTCCCAGCACACTCTGGGTAAGGCAGCGAGAGCCCAAACAGCCAAAACCATTCCTGCTCGGGCTGAACTGGAAGCTCTGACCTCAGTTTTCACCACTCTGCCTTTAACAGGGCAAATTTCCCAGGAAATACCATTTCCTACGTGTTCTACAGCTTCAAAACCACCTCACTGCAGGAGCCAGGGCCATGGAGCCACGAGTAGGAACACGGATTGTATGAAGAACCAACGTCACTGGCAAACCCCAGGCTGGAGAGCTCTGCTGCAGATCTGACTAGGAAGGAAGTGCCACGAACAGTCTGTAATCTTGCTACAGCTGGAGAGAAAAAGTTCATTCTTGGGATGTAATCAGGTGGTAAATACAAGCAAATGGTAAAATGAAGCAGCTCTCTGCAGCTCTTAGAATCCAGCCAAGAGGAGGATCAGCAGACAATTAACCAGGACATCTCCTGAACTGCGTGGGAAGTATGAAAGACTGGGAACGTGGAAATTGCTGTTTGCAGACAGAAATACACGCAAGTGATGGAAAAACAAACACGCTTCTACCCCAGGAATATGCTGCAGTGCAAGTTTGTAAAGCTTTTCAAAAGAAAACAGCCAGCAGATTCCAGCATGACAGTTCACCTCAGGAAGGAGATGCTCCCATCAAAATCCAGAGACTGAGATATCCAACATTTCCAAAAATACACTCACTGAAACAGGGGGAAGGAGAGAAGCAGGAGAGAAACATTAAGATGGTGTGAGCAGGTGCACAAAAAAAGGACACAGAAGAAAAGCAATGTATAAACAGGATGCCAAGCAGTCTCACCTCACAGGGATTAAGCTATTGTACTTAGCACTCTGCAGAAGGAAAACAGGATTTGCTGCTGATTACCTGTACAGACACATTTGCCAGAATTTGCCTCATCTTTGAGCTACCTGCACACAAGGTTTTGTTTGAGGCACTGCCTGGCAAGCTCAGGAGGGTTTTAACCATCCCCTGCTCTGCTCTGCTGGGGGCACCCTGGGAGTCCCTCACCCTGTGTCACCTCACAGGGGATACCGAGGCAAAACCACCTTGTTTGCTTTCATTGGGGGGTTCCACAAGCATCCCCCCATGGTGTAAGGAACTGCCAGTCAGCCTCAGTCTGACATCAGAGCAGCTCGTTAGTGCTTTTGGATGCAGAGACCCTGTGAAGTCACCGTGAGCTGGTTTGCAGGGAAACCCTCTGGATCTCCACATCCTGGTTTTGGGAGCACCTAATTTAAAGCTACACAATTATGCTAACTGTGTCAGTTAAACCCAGAATTTAGCTCAGCACAAGAGATTCCTCAGCATGTTCAGCTCTGCACCACCTGCCACCCTGCACTGAACACCCAACACCCTGGAATGAGCTGCCCTGGCAATGCGAGAGCACTCCCACAATCCATGACTGTGGTTAGCTCCTCCCGACACATGGAATTTCACCATGGATAAGCCCCAAATCTTTGCTTTTGGGATTGCCGCTCTTCACTGCATTTCACCCACCCCAGATTCATTACTGGACATGAGAACTTGGCAAAACTGAACCCCACTTGTCTCTTTAAGCCGAGTGAGAGCTGCTTTAGTGCAAACCCTAAGTGGGTGACACCCCCTCCCATGTCCCACGACATTTAGTCACCACACACAATGTTAAGGGTTTGGTACCAGAAAACTTCAGTTACTGCTGTAATGCAAATACCAAACCCCTGTATGACATTTTCAAGCCTAATTATCACCTCTATGCAACATTTTACATCACAAACATGCAAAAATAATTCTGCAGACAATTGCAGTTTTTCCGAGTTGTCTCAATGGAAGGATTATTCCCACTATTTCTGGTCCATTCCCGTCTATCCTCCAAGTGGGATCACTGTCTTTATGAAAAGCTCAGCTGCAGTTTTGCAAACTCACTTTCAATTCTTCCAGAACGTTCCCCAGAAGTAACTGCTCACTTGCTGGTGGGAGCGCTGGCTTTTCACACAGACCAGTGTGTGAGAACACAGGACTGTGATTTTCCAAGCAAAGACTCTGCATGACAACTACTGGTATAAATTATCATTTGACTCGTGTCTCTAGAAGGGAAGTGAGATGTTTTGGGAAGTTAAAACCCTTTGTGAACACTGAGCTCTGTAAACGGAGGCACCTGTGCTGGGAACAAAGTGAGGATTAAGCGAATCTTTCATAAACCATCACACACGGGCTTTCAGACAGCTCTTTATTTCACCTCTGTGACTGAGTCACCACCAATGCAGGTACACTTCCAGGGACAGGAGGTGGATGCACGGCTGCACAGCGATACAGGAGTCTCCCAGTGGACACTGACAGTGGCCCCAGCCCCTGCTGCCCGTCCCCATCCCCTCAGGCCACTCCTACCCCGCACTGCTCCAACCTCGCTTACGTAAACTGAGCACAAACAGAGAACAAAGCATCCAGCACTTGTGTTTTATTCCATGCATGCTGTGCAAACATGGCGTGGCTGGGAGACCACCAGGAAGTTCAGGACCTTCTGGGAGCAGGCACTGGCAGGGCTGGTTCAGGTGCCCGTGGGTGAGGAGGTGGCAGGGCTCAGGCACCTGACTGAGTTCCCATGCACAACTCTCTGATGTGCTGCTGGGCCAGGATAAACAACAGGCAACTCTGCTGGGCTGCAATGGAGCAAAGCTGGGCTAAAATCAGATTATCTGCCACTTCCCACAGTGCAGAAGGACATGGATTTCATGGATGAGCTCACATGCAGCACCCAAATCACCATTCTCTCAACAGAGAGGCAAACCAGCTCACTCCAGCCCAGGCCAGGCTGCAGTGCTGTGGGAGCAGCCCCAGGAGCTCTGAGCCCAACATTCTCCCACTGTGTCTAAATGGATGTAACCACACGGTGACCAGCCCAGCGTGAAGCCCAGACACCAGGATGGAAGGAGCTTCTCTCCTCCATGGATACAAACATTTTTGAGGCATCATCCTCATGCACAGTTTGATGCCTAGTTTCCAGTAAAAGTATTTCTGTTTAAGGTTTACAGAGGTACTCCAAAAATCTGTAAATTGGAGGCTCTGGTTTGGGAGAAGCATGGCTCTAGAAGCAGCAATAACATTTAAGCTCAGAGAGGGGAAGCCAGTTAAAGGCTCCAAGGACACAGGGTTGGTTTCCCCTTATGTACAGAAAGCTGCCAAGTAGCTCAGCTCCACACAGAACAGAGGGAGATGGGGAGCATAAACACAGCAGGTAAAAAGGAGTTCAGATCTTAAAGCTATGAACTCCAAATACGTTTCTATTTCACTGGGCTTTGAAGCGCAGCACGAGCAAGGACCAGGACTGCCAGGCACCATTTGCTGTGGTGGGGACAATGCCCAGTGTCCTGTCTGGGCAAACCTTTGCAGAATCACAACTTCCATGTGCAGTTTTCTGCGTGACATAGAGAGCAGTGATTCCTCAATTCATCTGGGCAGCAGGTTTAGATACAGATCTATGGATTTTATATAGAGATGACAAGAATGATCTAAGTGTCAGGATATGGCTATTCACTTCTGATCTTCCCAGACATGGAAACATGTACATTTCTTTCCTCAGTTAAGCAATTAAACTCTTAATTCCCAGGCATTGTAAGACTGGGTCTTGGGCTTTTAATGGAAAAGAGAGAGCAGCAGTGACCGTGCAGGGTTGCTATGAGACAGGAGTAAATAGGAGGAAGCTGTATCAACCTCAGATCTCCGGAGAATCCACAGAAAGAGACTGCCAGAGAATAAAATATCTGTGCATGGGGATTTCTGGGCATCCTATCCTGCACTTAGGCACATCTTTACATCTAAGAACACACAAAAACTCCACTGGGAACAGATTTAACAACAACATGCTTTAAGCAAAGCCCTGACAGGCCCTGGCCTGCAGCCTGCCCGCAGTGAGTGTGGAAGGTGGGCAGGGGGCCCCAGGGAGGTGGGTGCCATAGCAGGAATGAAGGGCACACAGCTTGTTCCAACCATGCCACAGGTTTCATCTTACCCACTTAGAGGGAATTCTGTGTCTGGTTTTGTTTGTTTTTCCCTAGGAAAGCTTGTTCCACTGAGCGGGACACCCAAACCACACAACGCTCTGCTGCTGTATAAAAGCATTTTGAACGTTTCCAGGTGTGAAATGCTGCTGTACTTGTCTAACCCAGCAGCAGATGGCACGTCGGCGTTGCCACAATCCTGACTCCAATGGGGAGTTCTAGAGGACAAGTCACACCTGCTCAGTGCACCAGAGGGAGAACTAATTCCGACAAGGTCTGGCAGCTTCGAGTATGTTTTACACCTGCAGATGCCAGAAACTGCTCATTTTATCTCAAAAGATTTCATGGTCTCATGCACTGCATGACTGGGTGTCCCCAGTGCCTCTCAGCAGAGGAAGCCTCCACAGTCATCTGAGAAATATTTAAGGGCTTATTTTACTTCTAAATACAGGACACAGGCTCTTCTCAACACTTTAACTAAACCTGAACCATCTCCTTCGCTCACCAAATGGTCTGTCGAACATGACTGGGGATTCCTTCCCTCTCCCAGGTACATCAAAGGAGACAAAAATATCAGAGGTCCTGCCCAAGAAGGTAAAACCCAGGAATCCTGGAGTCGGTGCCACTGCCTAACCAACCCACAGTGCTCTTGTGTCTGCTCTAGAACCTGAAAAAAAGCCTTTCACATCAATATTCAATCACAGGGCAGTAACTCCCAGTGCAGTAGTTTTCCTTCTCCTCTGCAGCAGCAGAGTGCAGGTCAGATCCCCTGGGGATGTGGAGAAGATGGGCCAGGTAGAGCTTTTCCCAACAGGTACTGGAGCTCCATCTGTTCCTCAGATAATTCCGTACTCCTGACATCACCTCTAATAACCCTTTTTCTGCTCCAGCAGCATCCCCAGCTGAGGACACCATACACACAAAGGGAAAAAACCAAACAAAACTGAATCTTCTTCTCCCAGAGGCCTGGCCAGGGATGGGGAGAACGTTCACCTGGCCATTTCAAACCAGACCAGGTGTCTGGGATGTCCAACTCCTTCAAACTTGTTTAGTACAGAACCAGTACTGTACCAATATGAATACTGGATCTGTGGCAGAAAACTTCCTGCCTTGGGCAGGATGGGCAAGGCTGGAACAGGACTCAGATCTTCAGACCACCAGAAGAGCTTGCAAAGGATAAAATAATTTGTCTTAGTATGTCACAAACAAAAAGAATTGCAGTAGAGAGAAAAACACTCAAAAATCAAGTAGCTTTTCCATACCCCCTGCCCCCAACCAAAAAGGACCATGAAGCTGTCCATTCTGAAGCCAGAAAACAAAATGTCTGCTTCAATCTCAGGTAATCCACCTCAAATCCACTCAAGAATATTCTGTAAATACAAAAAGAAACAAACAGCAAACAACCCCAAAACAAAACAACCAGGAAAAAGGGGAGGAAAGGTCACTTGCCCTGTGTCTGGGGTTAGATTACAACTGCCCCCGTTTCTTCAGAGCACGGAGCTCTGGGTTTCCAGCTAAACCAGCTCACTTCAAGCTACTGACACCTCTCAGGTGGTGCTTCACGCTCCTGTTGGCTTCTCTCCCACAGCACAGCTGCTCCTTGCCCCGGGCTCTGGTTCCTCACACCCACGTTCTTCGCAGTCAGTCCCAGCCCGGCCCCTCGGGGAGCACCACGACCCCACCACGCAGCCACTAAAGCAGCGACTTTCAGCACTGCCCGTTCAGGAGGTGTTTCACTGACAGGTAATCATCTCCCAAGCCATCCACTCCACTGCTATGGAGTGGCAGCAGGAGCCAGCCCAGTGATGGTGCTTGGGACCACTAAGGGGTGGCAGTCAGGCTCACCCCACGTGTGCCGGCCGTAAAAAACGCACAGCCTTGGGGTAAAGGTCACTAAAGCAAGATCCACTGGCACAGGACAGGCAGGTCATCCAGGGAGGAACTAAAGTGCTGTAGGTGAACTAACATTAGGGCTTTATTAAGTCATTCAGCAACCAAGTGTTATTGTCCTACACAGCCTGCTCAAAGTACAGTAAAGCATTTTTAAAGGATTTTAAAAATCAAACTAGTTTGACATACGACAGTACACACCTACACATACTGCTGCATTAACAGGTGGATTCTGAATTGTAAATAATCCTGCAATTCATTTTTCACACACAAGCAAATAAAAACAGTCAAAATATCACTCAGACTCATATAGCATCCACCAAGCAAGCTTTTGAGAGAGATTTAAAGTAAAGATAATTTAAAAGTCACCTACAATTATGAACAAGACAAGGACACAGACAGAAACAGTCCTTTGATTGACTGTTCCTGCAGGCAGCTTCTGGGATCAAATGGTGAGCTCTGTAGTCTCCCCACACCAGCTAAAAAGAAGTTATCTGGCTAATCTGAAGTTTGAGGGTGTGGTTATTTGTTCTCTGTTCAAAATTATGTCAAACTCAGGACACATCTAGAGAGATATTTTGACTTATTTGCACATGTAACCGGGGCAGGCTCCGGCCACTTGCGGTTACAGCACCCAAACAAGGTTATATAAATTTTAAGAAGGACTTGAAGCAAAAACAAAAAGGTGGATCTGGTAGAGTCTATCAGAGGCAAAAAATATTTTAATATAACATGAGGAGTTGGCAGAGTCAGACAGTCAAATTCAGAACCTTCCTTAGCAGGTCTGGCAGAAGCAGAAGGAAAGGGCTTTGCAGTTTGGAAGGAAGAGCAATTACACACCTGCCAGGCTCCTCCCCTACCCGTTCTCCTGCTCGCCCAGGGCACCTACCTTACTGTACGTCACTACCGACAAGTTGTTCGAGTGACTGCTGGGGGAGAGATTTACAGAGTTTTGTGACAGTCCATTCTGATCTTGTTCGATTTGGTCAGGAGCAGGCCCCCATGTGTTTTTGCTGATTGTGCCTAGCTCGGAACCCCCAGGGTCTTTTAGGTTGTTTTCATCTGGTTGCCTGTTCTTCTGTGGAGAGGCGAACGGGTTAAAGTTTCCTTCTACCTTGCGATGCGGCTGCGTGTTGAACTCTGTTTCAAAGGATGACAGCTGCTGTGTGACACCCAGAAGTCCTCCAACTTCCACGCTGAGGATCACCCAGATGACATCTGTGGAAAGACACACGTTTGGGTTGTCACTAGATGGGAGTTTATGAAGAAGGGGAAGAAGGAGCAAATGAATTCCATCCTTTTCACTAGAAAGAAAAAGACTTATTGCTTAAAGCATGTTTTTACAAAGCCTCAGCAGTACTGGTTCCAGTGCCCCCAGTTTAACAGGGCTGGTATCAACAGTTTGAATGTTAGGAACCAAGTGAGGACAGTGGGATTTTACCTCAGGGGCCCACAACTTGCTTAGGGAACCCTGCACCCTGCCAGGGCTGGGACCCTCCAGTACACACCACTAATCCCCCTGTGCCCACATCTCTCCACTGATCTCTGTAAACACACACACACAAACACACCCCCCACACACCACTGATCCTTGCACACACCACCGACTCCCCCTGCACACACACACACACCACTGACCCCACTGCACACCTCCTCCTCCACCACCAACCCCACTGCACACACACACCGCCCCCCAACTGACCCCACTGCACACACAGCCCCCACTGCGTACACACACACCCTGACTGACCCCACTGCACACACATACCCCACTTGCCCCACTGCACATACACACCACTGACCACCCGAACACACACACATGCCACTGACCCCACTGTACACATGCACATCCACCAGTGATCCCCCCACCCCCATACACGTCCCCCCAAAGGCGGCTCGGGAGCGGCCCCGCAGCGCCCTCTGCTGCCCTCTCACGGCCTTGCGGCCCCGGTGCCGCTCCGGGCTGGCACCACGGGGTCTCGGGACGGACCTGGGGGCAGCCGACAGCAAAACCACCAGCTCGGCTGCAGGGCAAGAGTCCCTCGGACTCGCAGCCTGGTGGCCAAAGGAGTTCAATCTTCAGGTCGTGTTCTGGCAAAAGTGACAACTTCTGGCAATGCTGGGACACCTCCCACAGTCCAGGGCTGGGAACCATCCGCAAACCCTCAGCTTTGTGAGCACACAAGACCAGCAATGCAAGCTGGACAGGTTGTCCCACCTGCACGGGGATATCCTTGCCCAGCCCTCGGGGACACACTGCATCCCCTCTAGACACTGAGGAGCCACGTGGCAGAGCCAGCGCTGCCAGCAGCCCCCTCCTTCTGGGCACTGGTATTTTTGCCTCCATGTGCCAACACCTCTCACTTAAACCCTGAAACTTGGGATACTCTCAACTGCCAACAGAGACATAAAGATGTTCTCAGTGTAAACTAAAGCTGGCAGAAAAGGGTGGGAAGGCTGCACTGAAGGCAGATGTTTGAGGCCCAGGCTGAAGCACCAGGCAAAATAGGCAAATGTTATCTTTAAACAGAAATAGTTCACAGAGGATGCACTAAATCACTGCATTAAACCCTGGGCATTAACTTCTCAAACGAGGTTTTCACTACTATTTTATGTTCATATACACTTCACAATGTTAAGCAATGGAAAACTGTGAAAGAATCTCGACAAGGACTGACTGGGAAAGAGTCTCCAAGAGAGCTGTGTGCATCCCTTCGTTTTCCAGAGTTTTATGTAATCTGTAATTTTTTCCAGTGCTCAGAAAACATTGACCAAGACAACAAAGCAGCTCTCTTGATGTTCTCCACAACTCCGTGTTCTGTATTTAGGCCCTGGGCTGGCAAACCTCTGCCCTCCCGCTCCACTACCGGCCCGTGGTGTCCCTGCTGTCCCCAGGGGGGATGAGGGCTGGGAAAAGGGGCTGCTCACCTCCGTAGTAGAGTCCCGTGGCAGTGCACATCCGCCACTGTCCCTGATACATTCCGGCGGTGCTGGGGCTGCACATCTGCACGCTGACATCGGCCATCTCCTGCGGCTCCAGGGACCTCACCATCACCATGTTCACGTGGCCAAACTGGTCTCCACCGACATACTTCAGGCAAACCCCTGGGGGCCACGCCTCCGTCCCTGGGATTAGACAGGAGAGGGAATTACTGACAGTGCACCAGGAAAAGCTTTGTCTGTTTGTGTAAGACTGGATGAAACATGCTTGTTGAAACAGTTGTGCAACTGTTGGACGGTCAGAGGAAACCAAGATACACAGGACACAGCAGCAGTGGATGCTGAGGAAGCCTGGTTTTCAAAGCACGCTTAACTGGTGCATTTAGGGACCAGCAGAACAATTGATATTCCTATTTGAGTAATCTCTGTGCCTTTGTTACACAAAAGAAATTCCAAAGTCACAGTATAACAGTGGCAAAAAAAAAAAGAAAGAAAGAAAGAAAAAGAACTTAACCTACACACACCTCTCCTTCCCCAGGGCCAGAGGCAGAGACAAGGGCAGGGCTGTGTTGTGTGCCCCCATTTCTGCCTCCCTCCATGAAGCTCCTGAACCATGCCACATCAAATACCTGTTATTTATACAAAGTGTTGGCAACATATCCTTTCAGGGATTCAATTCTTTCTAAGCCTGTTAGGAGTCTCAAGAGGAACTCATAGCTTGAGCTGCAACTGAAGTGCCAGCACTATTTCCTAAATGGATTTATTTCTCTCCTTGCACCAACCCTTTTCTCAGGCTTGTGCAAAGGTGGGAAGGGGTGTGAACACACAATTTATCTGTGGAGATCCATGTTTAGACTGCAGACACTGGGACTGACAGTGTGACCTGGCAATCAGAGAGACAGAAAACAGCTCCTGCATGCAGGCACAGCTGCCAAAGATAACAAGTGCTGGGGCAGACAGAAAGAAAAAGTGCTTCTGAGACTCACGAGAAATCAGTTTAGCACAATTTTCTTTTGCTTCTTCCCCAGTCATGTGACATGACTAAGCCAACGACTGAGAACACCTCCTGCTCAGCTGAGGCTGACGGAAATGGCTACGGAAAGCCTGAACCACCATGAAGCTTGGAACTGCTCCACCCGGTCCGAGGCGAGCACACTGGAGGCTGCTCTGACCTCACGTTACCCCAAGGAGCATCCTTTGCAACAGCTTGCCTGCTAATTTAATCCCCGTGGATACTCCAGCGAAGACATGGCGAGGACTGGTTTTCTTGTCAAGTCCTTATGTGTGGAATTCACAACCTCGCAGGGAGAGCAGGATGTGCATGAGTGCAGCGGGATGTTCAGCGTGGGGGATGTACCAGTACAGCTGGAAAGGTGCTGAGAGAGCAGGGCTCTGAAAGAGGAGCTGGGTGTCTGGCTGACCTCGGCCTGGGGCGTGGGGCACTTGAGCATGAAGTCTCATCTGCAGAGGTTGGCAGCCCAGCAACATGGTTTAGTTTAAATTATTTATGTGATTTTTATCGGGTTTAATGGCTTTAGGCTCGCAAGGTGCCTAGAACGCTGCAACTGGTAAGCCTCATAAAATGAAACTACGATTATGTCATTCTATTTCAGTACACTCATCTCTCAGGAGATGATAAATTGCAGAGGGTGTCCTGCAGAGCCAGCAGCAGCTGGGGGCAGAGTGGGGAGAGGAAGCCAGGCTGTTAGATCATGCTGCTCTTTCACCAATGGTTCTACTACACAAACTGCTCTTTCGGCAGACAAGGCAGCACCGTCCTGCAGGTACCAGAGCAGGGCACTGCTTTTTAGTGACACGTATGAGAACCTGACTGAACTGAGCTCACAGCTCACATGCCTCAAACTGACAATCTCTGAGCTCTGCCTGTCACACTCATCAGACCTGCAACGCTCCAGTGACACACGCCTCAGGTATTTTGTGTTCTAGAACTGAAGTCATGTAATCAAGGACTCCTGTAGAGCTGTTAAAAACCTTGGCACTGCTTCAGTTATCTGCCTAACAAGTAGATATTATCTGGAAACACTACAGCCCTTTGATACTATACCTTAATTAAACCAAAGAAGGGTTTTTGAATGCTGCAGTGCTCCTCACACTGCAGAGTCATAACTAGCATGTGAAGCTGCACTTCACTAACCCTCAGCAGCGTGGCTGTACAAAGCCCTGGCCTCCAGCACCACCATTAGGGCACAGATGGATGGTCTGACAAGCCAAGTTCAAACCACACAGAAGCCAAAACATGTCGGCCTCGCCAGGAAATGCTAAGTCAAGATGAGCTCCTGTCCCTCATTTCAGAAGGCCCAGGATTTCAGAAGGTGAAACATTCCAAGAAAAATGAAACATCCCCTGAACTAGGATGCCAAATTAAGGCTAAATTTGCATCCAGGAAATGGCACATCAGAGGAACAAGGAAGGGAGGAGTCAGAAGGGCCCAAGATAGAGGTGTAGTCATAACACACACAAATTGAGATACTAAGAGTGGAGAAACAAGACCTGTCACATTTACTTAGATTTGTAAGAGCTGTATTTGGGACAGCTATAAAAAAATTGCCCGTCACCTTTTCACAGTACTGGAGTTCAAGCAAGTTCCACGTGTCACCCTTCCATTGTACTTTCAAACAAAAGCGGGCAGAGTAAGTACACTGAAATATTAAACCCTTCCTCTAGAACACATTCTCTATAAATCAGTGTTCTTAATCATCTCCCCAAATGAAATACTCTTAGATTTTTAGTGTGGTTTTAGTCTCTGCCATACTTGGATATTCAGCCCAAGTACTGCAGCTATTCACAAGCAGAAATACTGAGAGAGCTGAACCTGACTCATGATGACTCCCAACATCACACCCCGGTGTGGGATTGTTCTCCCTCACACAACTACAAGCAGGTCAATTAAATTCAGACACACAGTTTTAAATGTTCATGCACATCCTGTCACTGCACTGCTTGAGGACAAGGGATTCCTTCACATCCATAGATCGAATTTTCCTCCCTGACTGCATCCCACCAGATCAAGCACTGGGAATGCACTTTGCCCAGCCTCACTTCCTGGATCCCAGTCACTGCTTTGACTTATTTCAAACTGGAATGTGGTCTCTCCAGCCCTGCATCCTCTCAGAAAATGAAAAGGCAATTCTGCCTGAAGTGGACCTGCCACACGACCCTTGTATCACTGCCTTGTTTCTCTACGAGTTTCCTAGAGTTCGTTTGTGTGGTGGCACGAGGAACAAGACTGGTGACCTGACCGAGCTGCACATCACACCACAAAATCTTTGTGCCAACACAAGAAGGGGAGCTTGCAGGGGCTGGCAGCACCTCAGGGTGGCTCCAGCCCAGGTGAGTGCACACGAGCCTCCTGCCTCGAGCCAGTATCCCTCCCACTGGATCCCAGTCCCAAGGCCTCACCTGTATTCTGTATCCTCCACGTTTTTGTAAACTGGGTATCAGGAGGGATGGACTCTCCTTCACCTATGGTGACATCTTCCACAAACGACATGGAGGGGACATTGATATTTGGACTCTCAAAATCATAGTAGGCTCCGATGGCAGCTTGTAGATTCCTGGAAAGGAAAAAAGCACATTACAACCTGAAGTACAGGTGGGCCAGGCCCTTTGCACAGGTCATGTGTCATCCTAAACAGTCCAACAAAAATATCCAGACTGTATTAGCTCTGCTGCTCGTGGTTTTTAAAAGCTTTTATCTCTATCGCGTGTGGATTCTCCAAGATAACAGAGATCAAAATACTGCATTTTTTCTTGCCAGGGCCACTGGTTTAGACCACTTTTCTACTCTGCTTCTATTTTCCCTGGAAATCTTGGAACTTGTAAGTCTTGGAGACCTCTACTCCAACAGTTCTTTATGAAACTTGCTGAACAGTTCAGGAGACACCAAGAGAAGAGCTATGCCACAGGAGGCAAACACGGGGCAGTTTCTTCATACCAGTCTTGTTACTACAGTAAATTTTAGAAGGACCAAACCTCTCAATTTTATCTTGGCACACAAGGTCCAAAAGGAGCACAAGAGGATCAAAACACGAAGAACACTCTTCTGATAACTCCCAGGGCCAAAGGGCACCAGTAACTACAGATAATAACTCCAGCCTAGCTGTTTTTGAAACATACCATCAGGTACAAACTGTTTATTCATCAATAATGTGCCTGTTCAGCTCTGGGTAGTCACAACTCACAGGAACTTACAAACCATCTGAGTCAAAAGTTCTCACTGAATAAAGATAAATGACAGTGCAAGTCTGTGATATATTAAGGACATTCAGAAAGCCACAACACTATTGATTCCTGAGCCACGGTGTAGCTACAACTCATGATAATTAATGTGAGAAGAGGAACAGTCAGGCAGGAAGAGGATTCTTGAGCCTTAGCTCAGTTCCACGATATACTATTAAGTCATTACGTAAGTGTTTGGCAAGTCATGTAATTCCTCTGTTTATACATGTCTGAGAGGTTGTGGCCCTAATTTACATGTTGTGAGTGGGTGCTGTGAGAATGGAGACGAGTAAAATCTCCCCAAACGCAATGGGTATAACAACTGCTTTTTTTATCCATGATTACAGAAATCTGTGGTGCTTTTTTGAGCAGGATAGGAAAAAAAACAAACCCAAAACCAAGAGTTCAGGAACTGGGAACTACCACCTAAACCAAAGCCTTGCAGAAGCGGCTCTGTGTGGGCACAGTGACATATCGAGGGGCTGGATAGTGGTGGGGTGTCATGTGTCCGAGTCAGAGAGCCAAGGTGAAAGCAAGAGAAACATTTGCACCGTGACCCTGAGCAAGAGCAAACACAGGGCTTGTGGGGCTGCTTGCCAGCTGGAAAGAGGCTTGAAACAGTGAGTAAAGAAACTGCCTCCTGTTCAGTTCCTACAGTGTTCATGGCAAAAAACACATTCAAATCAGACATTCTGGGTAAAACCTGAACTGCATGAGAACAGTGTCACTTTCTCCTCACAGAAAACTCAGGGGACCCCAAGTACAGCAGCTGACTGGGGGGCAACAGCAGGGGGTAGAGCCGAACTGGGGGCACTGGGAGACAACCCGAAGACCCATCAGTTTGGCAATCAATCCATCCATCACAGCACCAGCAGATAATCACTGTGTGAGTCACAGGAGTTCCTGACATTCTGCTAAGGAGACGCTGGAGGAATGTCCTGCACAACATGGCCACTGGAATCGATCAGCAATTCAGCAACCCCAGCCTCACAGCCAGACCTTTGCCATCCGTACCGGGCGGACTTTGGTCCAACACAGGAACCACTGGGTCCCATGCCGTGGCCAGAACTCTGAATTCCAGAACAGAAACCATTATTCAGCCTGAGGCGTTTTCTACTTAGGAGTGTCAGGGCTCTGTTTAATCCCACCAGCTCAGTCAAATGCTGCAGGAAGGGGCCATGTCACATTAGCCAGTAAACAGAGACAAATGCTCAGTTTTACGTCACCAACCGCCTGTTGCTTATACACTGCACAAGATTTACATAACTCACACCAGGGCTGTGCCAAGAGACTCCTGCTCGCTCACCCAGCTAACACCATGAGCTGGAGCTTAGTTTGCACTAGGATTTCTTCCTGTAGTACAGCAATCCAAGGCAAAAGGTATTGTAGGAGATACAAAAGACAGCAATGCAGCTCTTTCTCTTCCTAATCCACTACTACATAACTACATTTTCAGACGGACCACAACATCTTGTGAGTGATGATTCTGGAATCAGTGGTACTGATGTTTTATTGACATTGGGAGGAAAAAATAAAAGCTCCGAGGGGCAGATTTCTACTGCAACTCTTTGTGAGGCAGCCTGGCTGTGTTTATTTGCTGGGCTGCAAACAGGCCTCAGAAGGTAGTGGGCTATTTGTGCACACAGGCCTGGGGCCAGCACTCCCATCCCGGGGTCATATTTCAGTGCGCTTTGCCATTGGGAAACGACAACACTCCTCTGCAGCATCGAGTTAAAAACTAACTAAAGCACAACGCATGCTGGAAACAGATTTGCCCCTGGTTTTGATCAGATATTCCCAAACTCAGCTCCCCACTCCCATTGTATGATCTGTGTGGTGAGGGATGCTTGGGGTGAGCCCCTCTATGTGTTTCAATGCCTCTTGAACTTCCCAGTAGAGAACTAAAAAGAAGCTTCCAGAAACAGTGGCAAAAGCCTAAGTCAGGATGACAAAGCAAATCTGCCTTGAGTGCACGTTCTTTGACACAGACAACCCCAGGAGATAGGGACAGAGCGGCGGCAGCCGCGCTCTGTGCCAGAGGCACTCCCAGCTCACACCTCAGTTGTGTTCTTGGCTCGCACAACCACTGCTGGCTCTGTCCCACTCCTCCTCCCAAGAGACAGTGCTCCCCCTCCTCCCTTGCCCAAAAACCCCCTAGATCAGCTGGAGGGCAGCACTCTGGAGAAAATGCCACTTGCAGAGGTGAACTCTCTGCAGCCTGGTGATGTGCAGGCAGCTGAGCCCAAGCAGCACACCCTGCCACTCGCCCTCCTGCCACAGACATCAGTGCAGCTCACAAACAAATGTGACCCTAATAACAGAGATGTATTAGGGCAAACACACTCAAGGCCCTGAAATTTGTCTATTTTTAAATACATATTTGGGGGTTTTTTAGGCCTTTACCCTTGTGCCCAGCTGTAATTGCATAGCCCCAGCTGCAGACACTGCAGGGACAGACAAGGGTCAGCCCTCAGAGGGTCCAGTTATCATCTAAAGGCTTCTGCTTACACATCCCTGCCTGCTTGATTTCACTCCTCGGTGTGACTTACACCACACTACTTACTCTACCCTCTGCTCTCTGCTATAGGAGATAAATTACTATTATAAACCAAACAACTCTGCAAATCCAGCCAGTGTAATTGACATGATTGAGCCCTCCTAATTACAGGGGTGGCCACACCGCTCTTTCTTCACAGGGCCCTCCAGGTCTCAGGCCCTCCTTAGGTTCCTGAAATTAAGCAATTTTTCCATTTTTAGAGCAGTCCTGGACCACAGCAGTTTGTAGCCCTGCCACACTTACAGAGCAGGTCTGACAGGATCCAAGCCCTAACTCCCGGGAAAAGCCTGCAGTCACAAGTCACCCCAGTGATGGGGTGAGCCCAGGAGTCAGCACTGTGCTCAATTTTAGTTCTAAGAGCAAGATTTCAGAAAGAGAGAGGGGAGCAGGAAGCAAATACAGGTTGCAGCTCCACATCATCGACCGAATCCACTCTACTTCTGGGCATCCCACTCCTTCCTCTCCAAGGGCATCCCATGACTCTTGCGTGTCAAGTGCTTTTCCCACACAACACCAAAGTGTTCCTGTTCAGATCAATCCTTTTTCTCTGCTGCTTCATTTCAAGCCTCGGGAGCTAAATTACAATAGTCAAGCTAAAACCTTCTCTGCTAATAGCTCTGGAGACGTCCCTTAACAACTCTTAAGTGTTAGCAACAAGGTGGCTCATCTTGAGCCCTTCTTTCCCTTCCCTGTTTTTTCCAAACAGCCTTTCGTTATGTTAAACCAATATATTTAGGCATTAATTACTTAAAGTAATTCAGTGTTCAAAATTAAAAGAAACTCTTCCAAATCGGTTCACAAACTCGAGGCCTCCTTACACAACCTCCCTGTCCTGCAAACAACCAGCAGCACATGGGTAAGTGGAAATTGTTTTTTAATAAATTGTATCAGACTTTTCTTAGGAGACTGAAGACATTGAAGCATCAAGGCTACTGAGGCCTCAAGCAAAGCAAGGCACAGGCCCAAGACACTCAGCTCCCCAGAATACGGGGAATTTTTTCAACATGGAGAAGTTCAGTATCTCGGAAGAAAAGCAGTACAAGCAGGTGCTTCAAATGTACAAGACGAGGGACATTAGAATTTGAACTATAAATGTTACAGGAATCTGCAAGCTTTCATTTCTTGTCAAATTTCTTGATGAGGGAGCCAAAGTAAAAGATGCAATTTTTTTAAAGAACAGATTTTTGGAGGGTAAAAATTCAAATCAAATCACAGCTTAAGCTCAAAACCCAGCCTGCAAATTTCCCTCTCTCTGGCTCCTGCCCATGCCCACAGCACAGCACCCACCATGGCCCACTCCTGGGGAACGCTGCAGGGCTCTGGCTCTCCTGAGCAGCTGGAGAACACAACAGACAGAATGCTCCCTGTAACACCCAGGACACCTTCCATTTGGAATTTCAGATGGGATGCAGCCCTTAGGTCATGCAGAGACAGCCAGCAATGTTTCTTAGGTAACAAATGGACTTGGTCATTTTAAGGAAGGTGCCAAGGTCTGTGCCGTGGAGGGCGGGAGGAGCCAGGCGGGTGCCTGGGCTGGGAGGTGTGTTCTCTGTGTGCCCTCAGCACTCACAGGGTGCAGTGTTTTGTCATGAGCCAAACAACTCAGGTGACGTCTTCTGGAAATATGCAATGCAGAGACACTGGGCAGTGCTAAACAGCACAATAAAATCTCCAGCACAGAACACATGATGTAGGACACCTCACACTCCTGTAACTCAAGTCTCCACCTTCACAGACCTCCTCTCGCTCTCCAAATGCGGTGTGTAACCAGGCACCACAGCACCCCATAAGGTGTCTATTGTTAAAAAACAAAAAGAAATAGTGCAGCAGATGGACAGTTTCTCACTCCCAAATAATGGAACTTCTCTACATGATACAGGGAGGAGACACTAAAAATGCATATGGGAGACATCCAAGTGAGGCAACCCCTTTTGGCTCTTAGTTTCCACAGTCTTAGTTGGATGTTTTTCACCCCAGCTCTTGGGGACCTGGACTGCTGATACGCCAGGCTGGGACATCTCTAACAGCTTCTATCCAGAAGCAGGAGATGCCTCACTCCAAGCCTTGAAGAAGGCCAAAGGGGGTGGGGGAAGAGACATGAACATCATGCTGCAGGGAAGCACTTCTACCTGGAGCTTTCAATTCAAACGTTCAATAGGGATGACACATAGCAATTAAGTGCAAAGTCTCAAGATGTTTTGAAGGACTGGAATTTTAATCAGTGAATATCTTTCAACAGACAGAATTTCAGAAAGCAAAATTTCTGTGTCAGTTTTCTTTGTTCTTGACCCCTATTACACTAAATTCTATGTATGAAGTTGAGAAACTACCTTAGAAGATATCTGATAATGCAAAAGGACCACCGAGGGAAGCTGAAAGCTTTAAGCTGAAGGAGGGAGGGGGAAAGAGTTGGGTAATTTAAAGCTTACGTATTTTTTCACATGAAAACACAGAAAAACATTTCATTGTCTTAGCTGAAAGCAGCAGTTCCACATACAAGTGGGGTGTTCTAGGAAGAAGACAGAAACCTGTGGTAACAGAAGCAATCTTGTGTCTGCAGGGGCAGCACGAGGAGAGAAACTGAGAGCCCACAGGAGAGGCACAGCGTCCTTAGAGCATCAAACCATCAAAGGAACTCACTTTCCCTGAGCAGCTTTAATGTGCACAGAAACACCCACAGCAGCTGCTGAAACCTTCTCGAGATACCTGCACAAGGCTGAGCACATCACCTGAGCACAGTAAAACACCTGAGCACAGTTAAACACCTGAGCACAACCCCTTGCCCGACAGCAGCACCACAATGATAGTGCTACAAGCAGGAGCCCACAGAACCATCCCCAGCAGCTGAGCCCTCCCAAAGCAGATGGTCCCAACAGCTTTAAGTGGGGAGTAAAATATCCCGAGAATGTCCCAGCAGGAGCTGCCACTGAAAACAGGCAACAACTCTTCCCAGTGGAAAGTCACTGAGAGCTGCCAGTACACAGGAGATTCTGTAACTGCCAATTCCTCAGTACAAACTATGTCACCAATCTATAATTGTCTGCAGGAAAGTGAAGGGGGATTAAGCTACAGAAACTGTCTGAGAACAAGTTGGGGCATGTAAGGCAGAGTCCAGCTGGACCAAAATTATATTGTACCCAATTCTGCTACAGTTACCTGCTTATGCTTCCATGCCACAGGCACCAAATTTTTAAATGCTTTGTACCTTGGAGCACAATTATAGTATGTTCCACAGTTATAAATACAATTTCTTTAAAGTCTAGATTTCATTCAAAATAATCAGGTCAAACACTTGAGTTGCTCTGGAGGTGTGGGGTTGGTTTTTTTTACGCACTAGATAAAAGCTTCTAAGAAAATATTTTTAAATTGTTTAATTCTGTAATGTTGTTATTTTTAGGAGCATTAGGAGACAGCTGTGGACACAGAGAGGCAGCAGTCTGCGATGGTTCACAGGCACTAAGACATACCCACTATGTTTCAAGTGAGCCACAACAGACCAAATAGTTTAAAACCTCTTTTCCCTCCCCAACCCAAGGGTGTAAACCACCCCACACCCGCTGCAATCTGCAGAGCTCCCCAGACTGTCCTGACATCCTGGCAACAGCACATCAGCAACCACCAGATCCGCTTCTGGGGTGCCACTTCTGCCTGTGAGGACAGCGTGTCACCAACTGGGTTAGAGTAAGATGGACACCAAGTCCAAAGCCTCGGCTTCCCTCTTCCCTACTAAAGCTTGTCAACACGCAATCAATGTTTTGAGGCAACCTTTCTCACCAGATCTGGCCCAGCTGGTCACCATAAACAAATATTAACCTGAACCAGAGTCACACCAAGACACAGATTGCTCAACAAACGTGTACTGAGTCACAGAAAGAACATGGGACTCTGGTCTCTATCACTTGATAACGATGATGGGAAGGGAAGGAACAGGAACTCCCATCCCCATCCACTGCTATTACTGCCCCATGGATGCTGGGTGAGGAATGAAAACCCACAGGCATCCCCAGAGGAGGATGATTTATTTGGAAAATCAGGTCTCAGTTTCCTGCCTCCCCCATGACACAAGGATTCTCCACCAAAGGGAAGGGATGTCAAAACTGAGCTTCAGGTCTCTACAGAGCAGAGGGGAAGTTTTCCTCACATTTGTCAGAACATGGATTCAGTCTGAAGAGCAGCCCAAGCATTTGTTCTCAGAGGACACCTGCATGCTGCAGGTGTCTGCAAACACCTGTGGTTAAAAATCAGGAGCAGTGCTGGTGTGAGCCACTGTGAGAAACACATCCTGTGTGACTAAATCCCCTTGATCGGGTCTGTTCTGTTGAATTCTGAGCGTCCTGACTTCTTACACAAATATACCTCAAGTATTTCTCTGAGTAGCACCTACATTTCGTATAAGTCATGGGAAAAGCAATTAAACCCCTATGAGCTAAACCATGTCTTTAGACCCCCAATCAAGTACATCCACATCTGGGCAATACAGGTGTTTCACTGAATATAAAGAATTTTAACAGCCCACCCACAGAGATGGAAACGTGAATCTAAAAGGCAATTTCAGCACAGAACTGCCCCGCACCTGACACAAGACAGAACAAGGTTTTACTGCAGATTTCTGCAGTATTTTCAGAGATAAACTTATCTTCATGCAAAACATCACCTTGGGAGTTAGTTAAACCATGACACAGCTATAAATTCTCCTAAACAGTTGAAAAAGACATGAGGATCTCCAGAAGAGATCTGACAGCCTTACAAATAATGACCTTTTTCACCTAAAGCTGGATCCAAAAAGCTTTGTTACAATAATGCTTTTTTTTCCCCACACACAATGGAAACCGTCATTATCTGACACATTTCAATTAAATATCACACCTACTGCTCTAATAAAAATTCAGCTTTCTAAACAAAAGCTAAAAAGAGAATGTAAAGAAATATTACATGTAAATTACTGAAATATACATTAGTTCTTCTAAACTGGGAATCTCTCAGCCAACTGCACTAAAATATGGATTTTAAATCCACCACCATTAGCTACTTCAAACTAATTCACTTTCTCATGGAATGAAAGCAGCTCCAAGCCTCTCACCCAGAAAGCTGGCACACATTCCAATTAAAAGAAAATCATTCCTTTTTCTTCTCCCAATACAATTCCTACACCAGCTTTAGAGGAATCCAATGACTTCTATGGAGTTCCAGGAGCTCCCTGTGAAGGCAGGCCAAGGCCAAAGGGGTTCAGACTCGCTTCTGCCCATCTCACAGATCACTGTGGAGCTGCAGGCAGCACGTGGGACTTCACCACAAAAATCCCTCCCACGAGCCCCCTCCCTCCCACCTGTGATGGGGCCCAACACACAGAAGGGAGGGAGCAGAGCCAAGATAACCGAGGGGGATTTGATCCTGGATGCAACGGCAGCAAAATGCCCTCCCCACTCCGCTGCCCAAGGTTTCCTCCAGAGAAAGAAACGTTTTGGCACCGAAACAGTTCACTTTGGTTCCGTTTTTTGAACAAAGAAGTTCACTTTTGGTTTTAGGCTGAAAGCGAAAGCTCAGCCTCTCCCTCTGCTGCCACTCTGAATGGAAAATAAGTAACTACACGGTAAAGCAGGGTGGTGTGTGCTGCTGTTGGGGAATGTACAGCCAGGATCCCAGGAATCGGATTTATGCAGCAGGAAGGCAAGAAGTCAGCACAGAAAACAGACAGAACCCTAGGAAAGTGTTTAATAAATACCAGGGAAAGACAAAGGGTTTAACCTGTATTTCCTGCAGATCAAGGAACAGCCTCAGAAACTTCGGATGCATATGTTCAACCCAAAGCATTTTTGCAGCACTTGATAAAACCAGCTGGCAGTTCCTTAGCATTGCTCAAGCCTGACAGAGGTCTGAAAGGGCACTGGGCATTCCTGGGAACCGGAGAAGTGGACACAGGCTTTTAGAGGCTACTTACAGGTATTCGTCCCCAGTCAGACACTAATTTTCCCCCCCAGATTGGCCAAACAAGCTATTTAAAAATAATTCCTTTATTCCAGCAGTACAGCTAATTCACTGTAAATTGTTGACCACAATTACTAATGATGCTGTTGGAAATGGTCTTTCAAAGCACATTAAGCTCTAAGTGTTCCCTACAGTACATGAAAGACACAAAGTGGGCAAAGAACTGTGGGTCTGGAGACGACAGTTATTGCCAAAGAGCAGCTTTCATACCTGGGAACAAGGTGAAACTATTTATGTCTTTGTTGATTAACTCACACATGGGACATTGCTATAGAGAACTTGGAATATCCAGTGTGTGCACTTCTGCCACCCCACCACGAGCTCCCTCACCGTTTCCTGCAGGTGAACATCAATCCTGATGCAGAAGGAAGGGATTATCCCTGAAGGAACGTGCCATCCCTTTAACACATGGAAAAGTGACCTGATGGTCTCATCAAGACAAATTATTTGCAGGACGTGCTGGTGCCAGACGGTTCTGACCCTAATTCCAGGCCATACAAGGCAAACCTGGTAGGGCACCCGAATCACCTGGGCAGTGTGGATTGCACAGGGCCTCTCCACGACACGGGAAAGGCGCTTCCAGAACAGAAACACGTGTCCTGATTGTCCCTGCTGAGGGACAGCGCGGTTAGTGCAGGGTCAGCCCGGCCAGGCCAACGACCCTGCGGCCATACAGGAAGGGGTGGGAGCTGGGCAGTGGGATGGGCACAGGGCAGAGCTGCCAACTGGTCACACTGGCACGAGGAATAGCACCAACCTGGGAGAGAAGGAGCAGCCTCTGCCAGGCTGAGAACAGGCACTCACACGGGCTCTGAGCCCTCTCAGAACAGTCTCGGCCCGTGTTTGTTTGCACACACATCTTGCCAACCCAACAGGCACATGCCCATCCATCCACAAGGCTGACCAATTAGTACTTCAGAAAAGAAGTAAAAACTGGTGTTTTCAGAACCAAACTATTGAAGCTGGGAAATTAAAGCTATTTTAAGCACTTTAGATCTTCAGTTGCAACTAAATGTTTGAAAAAGCCCTTGGTTCTGAGGCTGGATTTGAAATGCTGTTATTTCAAAAAAGAATTCGGTATTCCTGAATGAAAAAGAGCTGCTTCAGCACAAACCAAGAACACTCTGGCTACACAGAGCATCTTCAGGAGTAACTTTCAGGTTCAGCTCTATTCCCCACTCTCCCCAAGAACCTCACAGAACCCCCACGGTTACAGTGCACTGTCAGTTTTAGTCATACCACCAACACAGGGATGAGGTGGGAAAGCATCTTCTGCTGGGAAACAACTGTTTCTTCCAAGCAAACTCCTGAACTCCTCGAGACCTTCTTACACATCGTGTCAGCTCACAAAATATAAGGAATTACTTGCTATTCCCCTACTCCCTCTGCAGATGCATATTTGCCACTATAATTCAATACAGAGCTGTAGGAGGAAGGAAAGGCAAAAGCAAAAAGCTGACAAAGTTGTCTTATCACTATTTATAAGCTCAACAATTCCACGCAAGTCTTCTCCCAACTGTTGATATCCTGACCTCCCCTTGGATTTCAGATTTCAAAGCCGAGGTTTCTGGGTTTGATGTTCTACCTCTAAGCAAAGCTTAGCTAAGTGCTCTCTGTTCACCGTGTCTGAAACACACAGCACTCGTTTGCTCTCCTGCAGCCCCCACGGTGCAGAGCTTTTAGGTCAACACACTCTGGAGATGGGCTGAGAGGTGCAAGGGCTCAAAACGAGCCAAACTCCCCGACTCACACAGCAGCTGCTCCACAACATCCTTTTTACAGTTCCTGGGCTCACTGCACCAGAACACCTCTAGTTTCTGGTTTTCACCCTTGTACTGAATATCTCCCCTGTTTTTCTCGAGCTACAGCGTCCCTGATAGCCCGTGCCTACTTCTTCCTTGGGCAGTGACACAGAGCCTTTATCAACACAAACATACACCGAGAGTCAGAGGATTTAGAGAAACCTCCAGTCCGCAGGAAGACGCTGAGTTTTCGTCAAACACCCCGGTAACTCTCACACGTGCACCGCGGCCGCTTCCAGGCTCCCCCAGCGCCTTTCTGCCACAATTTCCCTTCCTCTGAAGCTGCCTAAAAGTCGAGGCGCCACAGCCCGTCCCTGAACGCAGTCCCCGCTCCCTGCCCGCGGGTCACACGCCCTGTGTATATGTTCGTCACTCTTCAACAGCTTCGCGGCCCTTGGACCGGCGAACCGGCAAACCCGCACCCTGGGCCGGGGCCGACAGTCAGCCCCGTCCCGCTCCCCACCGCCATGGGAGCCGCCTCCGGCCCCGCGCCGCCCGGCCGGCTCGGGCAGGGGGCAGAGGGCCCAGCACAAACACCGCCCGTTCCTCCCAGCCCCAGCGGGGCCCGGGGCCCTGGGGCGGTCGGGCCGAGGGGGGG
>VZRR01006411.1:0-80092 GCA_013398015.1 Oreocharis arfaki | reverse complement strand
GGAGCATTTCCAGAGAAGGACAGAGCAGTTGATGAAGGATCTAGAGTTTAAGTCCTATGAAGAGTTGCTGTGGGAGCTGAGTGTGTTTGTTCTGGAGAAAAGGTGGCTCAGGGGGGCCTTTATTGCTCTTTACAACTCCCTGAGAAGTGGTTGTAGCCAGGTTGGGATTGGTCTCTACTCCCAGGCAACCAGCGGCAGGACAAGAGAAAATGTCTTCAAGCTATGCCAGGGAACATTCAGGTTGGACATCAGAAAGAATTTGTTCACTGAAAGATTTGTCAGGCATTGGAAGGTTCTGCCCAGGGAGGTGGGGGAGTCACCATCCCTGGAGATGTTAAAGGAACAACTGGACATGGCACTCAGTGCTCTGGTCTTGTTGCCATGGTGGTGTTCAGTCAAAGGTTGGACTCAGTGACCTTGGAGATCTTTCCAACCTTAATGTTTCAGTGATTCTTTGTTCAAGGTCCCTTCCAACCCCGACCATTCTATGAAGCTCTGCATAAATAACAAATAGTAATTGAACTTAAGCAAAAAAAATATGAAAAATATGCTGGGTCATTCAGAGACCTCCATGAGTAATGAATAAATAGAGTGTAGAAGGAAGCTACGTGATAAATTTAACACCAGTCTGTGCCTGAAGTAAAGGACATACCTTCTGTATGCACTGTCTTAAAGCAAAATAAATTATGGACATCGCTGAAGAAAAATGAACTAGAACAAATTGATAGCCTAGATGGCAATGAATCATGGAAAGAGAGTGTAGCATCCCAGTGTCCTGCAAACACTCTGGCATGATTTGCTCTATAAAATGACTTGGAGAAAATGGTACCATTTCTTGCTTCTTTTGCAAAGTTATTTTGGTCACTAACAGACAAAAGTGTTTTGACCTCCTAAATATCCATCCCCTTGGAGATCCATTAGGGATCTAAGGATCAGGCGGTTTGTTCGTGTGGTAAGTGTACAGAGCAAATTCAAGACTTTTTGAAGCACAATCTAATGCTATTGTGCATCCATTGCATCATTCATTTTAAGTCACTGAATGTCTTTAAAATGAATGTAAAACATCACAGTAACACAGACCACAACCAGTTCCTGCACGCATTCATCTGCAGAGCAGAGAAGAGAGAGTTCATTGAGATTGTGTGTCCAGATCTGTTAAATATGGGGCTGAAAATAAGAATGTACAACAATGTGAGAATTAACAGCAGGTCAGAAAGCCTGTCTGAGTCTGACATTGGTCTCAGCACAGTCCATTTCTACCTGTGAGAAATCTAGTCAAGAGAAGCAAGAAATTCAAAACGATAGAGGGAGTGAACAGCAACAAGGCTGCAGCTGGCATTTTGTTTGGATTCTTGGGATGTCTAGGTTGTAGATAACTAATAATAGTATGGTGTAGTTAAAATAGCCAATGAATCACTGTAGTAGTTGAGCAACCAATGGACAATTAACACGAATGATAAACATACAAAAGTGTATATATATGACACTGGCTCTTGGAATAAACGCTTTTTGCCTGCACTTTATGTTGGAATTAGTGTGTGTCGTGCATCCGCCTCAAGTGGGACACAACAGTTGGAAAACATGCTCAGCATGTTGCTTTCGTTTTGCACTGTGTAGTGTATTGTGCCATGTTGTGTTCTGTGTATGTTTTTTTCATTTCTTTCATGTTTTCCTGCAGGGTGAACCAGGACTTCCAGGATTGCCTGGCACTTTAGTAAGATTTTTTTTTTTTCAGTTTTTCCAAATGTTGTGGGCATTACTGCATGAGAAGAGAAGGTGGAAGTGCAGGATGGGAGGATCTCACTGAGAGATGTTCTTAAATGCTTTTGGTTTGTTCTTTCTTTTAAAGAAGTTTTAAAACCTGAGGACTTTTGAAGAAGGCATGTGACAGGTTCCAACGAGGAGATACTCTGCCACGATTCTGGGGGACTGTGAAGTGTGAAGATCAGGCCTTGAGGCAATGAAAGCATTGCATCAAGTGCATCAGATAGAGCAATACTGTGACAGGACTGTGTGGTTTCTGACAGTTGATTCCAAGTGGCCTTTGGTACATAAAGCCTGTGAAAGTTATAAAAGTAAATGAAATTTCAGCATTGAGTAGTTGAGTGTCTTTGACACGGACTGAGTGTGCGAGTTGGGGCAGGAGAAGGAAAAGGCAGTTTCTGATGAGAGGGAATGATCTTTCCTTGGTTTATCTCTGAAATAGTCCTGGTGGAATATAAGACAGCTAGAACTTGATGTACTGAAATCAGGAAAGCACTGATGAAAAAATTAAACGGAGAAAATGGAAGAGTGGGGTTTATCTTTCCTGTGGCACTGAATTAATGTCCTTTGTGCATCCCTCTGCCTTCATCAGTGCCTTCACTGACACCAGAGACATCTGTGGCAGGGATGTAAGGATGTCCAGAGACTAGTATTGTCTGTATGAAGAGGTCATCTCCAAGTGAATGGAGAATGATTTACCACTAAGTATGCAGACGAGATATCTAGAACTGAGTTCAGTATGGGCTGGTAACAAAGCAGTTAGGGAGTATCCCTTTTACTTCCCAAAAAACTAGGATTAAAATTAGGAAACAGCACTCTTCAACTAAAGACAAGAATGAGAGGCTCCCTGGTAATCATGGGGAAGTCAGCAGGCAATTCCCTTACTCAGAATGTGGTAGAAAGTAAAGAAATTAGAAAAAGAAAACTATGAAAAAACACCCTATTTGGGTAAGAACATTTTGCTGTCCTGCTCAAATGTGATATTAATGATGGGACAGTAGTTACCAAGAAATTTTGAAAGATGTGTATAACACTTGAAAATGAACCTAGCAGGTGGGGCATATCCCAAGCCAGTCTGCTTGTTATGTGATGTCTTCTGTGTTCAACAGAACTTTGTAATTTAGAATAAAACAAGATCTGGGGAATTTACTAACTTGTTTATATGATGAGATAATTAACTGAGTTCTTACTGTTCATACAGCCACCCAAATCCCTTCACAGGTAACCGTGTGAGCAAACCTTGTGTCAGGCTGAGCTCCTTAAATAGAAAGCATCCCCCAGCCTGCAGCAGGATTTGAGGAGCTGTAGGAGTCATCATGCAACTTGAAGGAACATCAAGGGGAGAAAAATACCCTGTGGGGGCCCATATTTGGCCTTGTATTTCTGCCTTGTATTTATTCTTTCCATCCTTTATGACTCTGCATTTCTATTGCAGGTCCATACTGAAGGCCTAAAAGGAGAGGAAGTAAGAGAGACTCAATATCTCTTCTTTCATTGCAAGGATATTTTAATGTAATTCTGTTGCCTGTTAGGTTAGATTTCTCTTTAAAATGGTACTTTAAAGGGAAGGTGGATGGAAGCATTATCGGGCCATTGAGAAATAAATTTTCCTGTTTACAATGGAGAAAATAACCAAGAAAGGAAAAAGGGCAATGTCCTTTTCATATGCAGTGAATCTTACATGAATGAGAAGTACAAATTACAGAGTCAGCTATGCAATGATTAAAGGACAGGGATGTGTTGACATGAATGTTAAACTGTATTTGATTTTAATGCCTAGTTTGTCTCTGAACCTGGGCACTCAAATAGGGGGGACATAACCGTTGTGTCAGTCTGTTAGTCCTATGTATAAAAATATATATATTTAAATTTTGATTTTGTATTGGTAGATGTGCAATTTGCATTTAGCTGTTACTTAATATAACGATATACATCATATAAGTGATACTTTAAAGCCCTTCAGAGCTCTTCAGGCTTGGGGGAAATGCTGGTGGAAGCTGCTTATGCAAAAATTGCTCTTCTCCACCACCAAACCCCAACACAGAGCGTTTTAGTGGAATATCCAGGATATCCCAATGTCTTTGGTAGAGTTACTGCCTTTGAAAAGACAGAGAGCCAGATATGGATAAATGCTTGCTGAGTGTGGGTGGATCAGTCTGTCTGCAGTCTAGTGACTGCTGATAATTTGAGTAGCCAGAGATTAAGGAGAAAACCAGCTGGTCTCTGCACTGGTTCTTCAGGACTTCTGGTGAAAGGGGTGGTATAGGTCCTGTAAAGACAGACAACATATCTAATTTGCCCATGCACATTTTCATAAAGATATTTTAACACTTTTTTAAAAAAACCCCAAACATTCCTGTAGGGAAAGCCTGGGCCACGAGGACCACAAGGCCTACCTGGACTTCCCGGACCTCCAGTAAGTTGTTTCTCTCACTGCTTGCAATTTCAGAAGCTGAAACTCAGGCTGGAGTGNAGGTCCTGTAAAGACAGACAACATATCTAATTTGCCCATGCACATTTTCATAAAGATATTTTAATACTTTTTTAAAAAAACCCCAAACATTCCTGTAGGGAAAGCCTGGGCCACGAGGACCACAAGGCCTACCTGGACTTCCCGGACCTCCAGTAAGTTGTTTCTCTCACTGCTTGCAATTTCAGAAGCTGAAACTCAGGCTGGAGTGAGGCATATGAAAATCTTGCACATTATTTAGGCTCTAAAATATTTAAACACTGCCCACAGCCTCCAGTGTTCCTCATTGCTGAGAGGAGGTGTTGTGCTGTGGACGCCCTGTCTGAACACGGGGAGGTGACAACCAGGACATGGGCAGACTTTGCCTCAAATATCCCAATGTCTAGAACCTGATTCTAATAGAAAATTAGAATTTTCTATTTCTAATGTCCTGAAGAGCTGTATGGGCATTCAGCACATCTCAGAGAGGCACTGACTGATAACTTGTGGGCTGTCATGTCATGAAGGTCAGGGAATAGTTGCTGTCGAAGGGGTTGGCGTTATGCCACAAGGTTGTGGCTGAAATGTTTTTTGGATGAAAACTAAGAATTGGGTATGTGTGTTTATATTTCAACACAATTTTTACAACAGTTTGAACATGCCAACATTCTTACTTCTGACTTAAATTGTAGCCTATTCTAGTTATATTTTATGACCCAGCTCTGCAGGATGTCTCAGTTCAGACTGTCACTGCTGCCTCATTTGCAAACACTCTGTGTTTCCTCTCTTTTGAATTGCTTGTTGTGTTTCACTGTTGATTGGCTTTTGTAAAATTGATGGCATTGTGAAGATGTGTTACTTAGGTAAATCTGGTTTGAATAATGTAATTTAAATATAGTTTTGTGCTCTGTATTTAATCAGGGCATTGTCACTTTTCTCTATCTTGTTTACTCATTCTCTTCTGCTCACAGGGCAACATAATTATCAGGTAAGAGTTGTCTAGGTAGCCATGCAGTAATGGTAGCACAAAACAGATAGGAAATTGTTATATAGTTCACTAGTTTTTCTTATTCTGTTAACTTTCTAAATCTTTTCACTTTTAAAGGGAGAGCCTGGTCTGGAAGGCAAGCCTGGAGTCCCTGGTTTGCCGGGTCAAAGGGTGAGTTGCTTTTTTGTTTAATCTGAGTCTCAAGAGGCTCGGGACAGCTTTGTTCAATAAGGTTTGCTACTTTCACCCACCTTACATGTACTTTTCTTCTTATATAAAGCCCACATCCTTTCCTATTCTCCTTATTTATGGTGCAGGAACTTTCAGTACCTCTTGGAGTCAACAGGTTGAATGCAGCTCAGGTTCTTTCTTGCTGGGTACTCTTCTGTATTTATATCTACTCCTTACTGCCAAGGGGATTCTTGATGACTCTGAGTGTGCAGAACCGCTACAAATGGGGTCTGTTTGAAATTTCAGAGAAATTTTTTTGTCCTGGAAGTCAGATGAGTGTAAAGATTCTTGCAATAATTTTTGTTTTCTGTTCTGTTTGGTCTGTACTCAAAAAGAGGGTTCTCAAAAATGGTAGCCGGTATACCATTCTCCACAAGGAGCTTAGTTTTCCTGTGTATGAAAAAATGTTGGATTTTCTCTGACAGGGAATCATGTCTCAAATATTTAAGTACTGCTAAAAGGTAAATTTCATAGTGGGCCTGATGTTATTACACTCATACTCTGAATCTGCCTTTCCTTGCTTCAACTTGTTCATGTGAAGAATATCTCACTAGACAACATAGACTCATACAATATCCTGATTTGGAAAGGGCCCACAAGAATCACTGAGTCCAACTCCTGGCTCTGCACAGGACACCCAAGAATCCCACCAAGTTCCTGAGAGCACTGTCCAAACACTTCTTGAGCTCTGTCAGGCTTGGTGCTGTGACCACTTCCCAGGGGAGCCTGTTCCAGTGCCCAGCCACACTCCTGGTGAAAAAACGTATTTCTGATATCCTACCTAAACCTTCCTCAATTCAGCTTTATGCTGTTTCCTCAAGTTCTGTCACTGTCACCAGAGAGATGAGATTTGTACCTGCCCCTCCCCTTCCCCTAAGAAGGAAGTTGTAACTGCAATGAGACCTCCCCTCAGTCTCCTCCAGGCTGAACAGACCAATTGTCCTCAGCCACTCCTCATAAGGCCATTCTTGTTGCCCTCATTTGGACACTCTCTAATAGCTTTGGATCATTCTTATATTGTAGCACACGAAACTGCCCCCAGGAATCAAGGTGAGGCTGCCCCAGTGCAGATCAGAGCAGGACGGGACAACCTCCTCCCTTTCCTGGCTGGCAATGCTGTGCCTGATGCCCCCAGGACAGGGCTGTCCCTCCTGGCTGCCAGAGCACTGCTGACCCGTATTCAACTTCCCATTGACCAGGAACCCCAAGTCCCTTCCCACAGCTGCTTTCCAGTCTCTTGTTCCCCAGTCTGTCCATACAGCCAGGGTTCCCCCAGCCCAGGTGCAGAATCTGGCCCTTGCCCTTGTTGAACTTGGTACAGTTGGTGATTGCCCAGACCATTTGTCAAGGTCTTTCTGCAGGGGCCTCTCTGCCCTCAAAGGAGTCAACAAATAGGAGTGGAAGTGGAATATCTGCTTAGCCTTTTTGGAGGCAGTCACTTGGGTCTCAGTACTGCTGTTTCAGTACTTTATTAACTAGTCACAGAGACTTGATCACAGCTCACTCCTTAAAGGAGAGCTTGGGGTTTGCCTGCAGGACTCTGAGTCAGCACCAGTGCTGTTATCAGCCTGTGTGGGAACCTGTGAGCACAGGAGGGTGATGAGCAAACAGCAGTACAGGGGAGAAATATAAGCCTTGCTAAGAGGTTTTCTACAGACTGTCCATTGGATTACATGCTATTTAATTTAGCTGGAAGCATGACTTTTTAGGAATCTTCTCCTTGAGGAGGTAGTGCATGCAGACTTTCGTCGATACCTCAGCGGAAAAGGGCATTTACTTATTTTCTTGTATTTTCTCAGTCCTTAGAAAATATCAATTTAGCAAATAGCTCTGCAGTGCTTTACTCATAAGTTGGTAAATTAGGAATTACCCTGGTTTTAAAGTCTGCTGTGAAATGTTGGTTCTTGAATAAGATTAATAGAGCATATTAGCTCGGTAAAGGACAGTGATCTGTCAGGATCTGCAACAGGACAGAAAATGCTCCTGTTAATGATCATTTGATTATAGATGTCATTTGATCTGTTCTGTCTTTGAATTTTTCCCTAGACTCTGTTGTGTCTAGCTAGTTAGACTTCTCCTAAGGGTCTTTATTAGTCACCAGGCATCTTAGATGAAGCAATATATTTTTTTTAAATTAAAGGCCATTATTCAATGACTGAATACATGAGATGAATCTAAGTCCTGGGCTTGGTGGATCTACACAGATTCTGTCTGGGGGCAGGAGGTAAAAATTCCAACCTGAACCAAGCAACTGAGCTGGGTTCATTTTATTAGTCAGAGGTGCCTGGCACCTGATGTCTGCTTTTTGACAATGATACCCTCGCATCAGGAGCACACTGTGTGAAGAAAAATGCTTTGCTATTCTCATGTGACCTGTAAGACCTTTGAGTGACAAACAATACTGTCCTCATTTTACTAAAACTGCCTGAAAAAGAAGAACTCTGAGAGTCTGGTTTCACTTTTAGGGTGGTTTTGTGTTTTTTTTTTCCTCTTCCCGTCCTTCTTTTTCTTCTGTCAAAATGAAGAGAATTGAAGTTCTTTGGTTCTGCTCTTAAGTCTTTGATACCTGATCTACTGAAATATTTGTTGGAAATAAAACCGAATTTTTTTCTTGATGGACACAAAAGGTGCAGACATATGACGTGCTCCTGGAAAGCACGCAGATCTGTGGCCAGTACAGACTAAACATGGGGTTCTTCTTAAATGTAGTCAGTAACTTGGATTTCAAGAATTTGCCTCTTTTTTTAAATGTTACAAGTTCATTCAAGTGATTGAAATTTCAGAAAGAGACCAAAAGAAAACATTTATCCTACAGTAGTACTTCCCACACAGGCATGAGGTAGGAGCTATCTAGACCATTCTGAGTTTGATGTGCTGGACTGCAGTTTAGTTTTATAAAGTTGCATTGATAAAATCTTTCCAAGATACAAGGTACAATCAGTACATAGCAAAAAATAATGCAGCAGTCTCATAGGGTAGTAAGAATAACCTTATGAAAAGAAAATTAATGGAAATATATTTATAATATAGTAACATATAATGAACATCCTTCTCCATGTTTAAGACATGTTTAATATACCTAAATCAGGCTGAAAAGTAATAGTAATAATAATAAAAGCTAAAACTGGGAACTCCTGGGTTTAGGGTACATCTATGTGCCTGGTAACAAATCTACCTCTGTTCCTGGGACCAAGCCTCAGAGAAAAACCCCAGCATCTCTCTTCTGAGGAAAAGCTGAGGGAGCTGGAGGAGTGATGGCTGAGAGGGGACCTCATCCCCTTCTGTCAGTGTCTGCAGGGAGGGGTCAGAGCACGGACCAGGCTCTGCTCCTGGTGCCCAGCAATGGGACAAGAGGAACTGGCTGGAACTGATGCCAGGGAAGTTCCACCTGAACATGAGGAAGAACTTCTTTCCTGTGCAGTGACCAAGCACTGAACAGATTGTCCAGAAAGGGTGTGGAGTCCCCCTAACTGGAGATATTCCAGAACTGTCTGGCCACAATCCTGTGTCTGTGCTCTGGGATGACCCTGCTTGAGCAGGGAGGTTTGACCAGATGACCTCAGTGTGGTCCCTTCCAGCCTGACCCATTCTGTGATTCCATAATTCTGTGGTTCTCTGTTCTGGCCTCAGTGTTGTAACTCTGGAAGCAGCCACCTTGACATGTAGCTCCCACATAGACAGGAAGCTGGAGGCGGCTCATCTCCCGTGTCTGGCCCCACACACCACATCCTGCATGCTTTATTCATAAGCTTGTTTATTTATTTAAATGAGTATTTTAACAGTGTCCTTTGCATCGTCACCTTGGCAGTGGGCGAAATGATCATCTTTAACTAGAAAACATTTATTAAGTCATGTGGTGACATGAGTCTTTCAGATTAAAAATGGGCATCACAAGAAAAGAAGTGATGGATGTTGGAAAAGTAGAAGGAACATTTATGAACAGCGGGTGTGCTGGAGTATATAATTCAAATTTTTATTGGTATGGAGTCTTGGAAATTTTTACAAATTCCTTCTGATACCTGAGGACCCTATAATCACTCCTTTAATATTCTTCTTAAATTCTTCTGTATATGACTGCTAATTTTCATTAGTTTGGGGCGGAGGCTTGTTGGGGATTTTTTCTATGAGAAAAATAAGTAAAATAACTGATTCTGACTCACCAGCTAATAAATCTCAGTCACAGCTGAGGAAGATATGATAAAAACTTGTTTTGTTTTCGATGGTTTAGATTTTTCATTTGTTTAAGTCAGCAGAAAACTGTTGTTCATAGATGTTGTTTCTGCACATATTTCAATGAAGAAAAAATAAAGGGAAAATTTTATATATGAATCTTAAGCATCTGTATGACCATTCACATTATCAGGGACATGAAACTTCCTTAATTATATTTTCCTTCTAAAAAGAAAATCCGTCTGGATGAGAAGGAGAAATGAGGGAGAAAAAAGTCTGTCTCTCAGATATTTATGACTCCTTGTGTACCCTCCTAGTGTATTACAGCCTCAGAAATATGAATGGCTCAGTGTTTGTTACACAGGAGGGAAGAATAGATCATTTTTCTGAAATATGTGACTTGCCTAAACTAACACAGCATGTCACCTGTTGGGTTGAGAAACAAATCCAACCTCTGCCTTAACTCCAGTGCTTTCTCCATCCTTTCTTCCTCATTTTTCTCATGTAGGATATTTTTCTTTTGAATTATTTGAGGTCAAACTCATGGGGACAGAGATGCTGCAGCATCCATACAGGTGATCTTGTCTCAGGGGTATACTCCAGGTCTTGGCTGGTCCTTCTCTTGCACCAGTGAAGTTCTCTGGTTCCTCTGAGGGGATGTTTTTTGCTTGCTGAGGAGTCAGTGAGCTCTGCCCCTTGGTGCTAATGCCACCCTTACTTATAATTGCCTCATGGATTCCTGTTTCCCATCTTAGAGATTGTGAATCTTTTCTATTCAACCATGCACCAAAGTTCTTAGTTATTTTCTATCTTAATGCATGAAGCAGTGCAGGGAACCAAAGGGACACTGCTTTACCTCTCAACTCATGTTTACACTTGGCACCTCCCTTGGCTGCATCTCAGCACCGTGACTTCCTTACCTGTCTGTAGAGAGAAGTCAGGTGGGGTTGCAGAGTGTAGGAGATGCCATGATGTGCATGAGAACAACACTCAACTTTAGGACTATTGTCACACCTTGGGAGATATAGGACTGTCAGAGACAACTGGAGTTTCATTTCCAAATTGTGTCTGTTGTCTTCATTTCTAGCTTTTGTGTTTTGTGTACCCACATTATGTTGATTTACCCGTTTGGGGGTAACAGACTTTGGAAAATCAATAGCAGTCTTTGGTCTGCTCTCTAATATGTTCTCCTCTGTTGAACATGCAGGGTAAAAAGGGAGAACCAGGATTCCCAGGAATCAATGGTCTGATTGGCCCTCAGGTAAGCAATGATTTCTTCATTTTCATATAATATGTGGAAAAAACGGAGTGTCGTGGCAACAGAGGATTTGGAGCTATGCAGCATGTGTGATCTTCTCCTCTGTACCATTTATGAAGCTTATGGTTCTCCTTTTGAGAGCTAAATAATCTCTCTTGTGAGAATTTCTCTTGAAAGAGAAATCTGTCTGTCTGACAGCAATTACTTTTACCTTCCACAATTTTTCTACATCTTTGAACAGGGACGTAGGGACGTGTTCTGTATGTGATTTCCCCATTATTTGTGCTCAGAGCAGCATCACTGCAGAGGGAAATCACTGATTTATGTTTTTTGAGGAAGGGGGATATCTTCAGTTAATGACCCCTTAGCTGCTTTGTTTTAAAGCTTTTGCCAAGTTAGTGCTCCAACTTGCACCATAACATCATAAGGTTTATGCTAAGAATCATAAGAGAGGATTCGGCTCCATCTTGGGTCAGCCCATCCTGCCATGTGTTATTGTAACACTGACACCTCTGGCTTAGTTTCTTGCTAACTTTGCAGACAAATTCAGCAGACCTGAATCACTTTGTAGGGTCATCCCTGGAATAAGAAAAATATCCATGGGAATGTCCTCAAGAAGGAAAGATGCAACCTCACACTGAGCTGACTGCTCAGAATTAAACTGAGCATTTCATTTGTTCCCTTTTCAACAGTAAATTAACAAGCTGGACTTTGGCTTTAGGATTCTGTTTCAATAATTGGTAAAGTTTGGGGAAGAATGATGAGCTTCCATTGCTACAGCTGTTGGTGATGTATTGCAACAAGCGGCACACTGCTAGACAGCAGATACTGGTTGCTGATTTATTTGCTCTGGCAATCTATGCCCTTGTAATGAGGAGAAATGATCTAGAAATGGTTTGTGTGGCAGGAGTTTTGTAATGAGCTGTTCACATGTCTGTGGAGGATGTCAGAGAGGCAATCCAAGGGCTTGAGACCCTGTGCAGGTGAAGTCCCTTCTGTCCAGCTGGGAACCTTGCCCTGCAAAACACCGTTTGATACTGGTTAACATATTTTAAGACTTTTTTCTTTGGTATAGGATCTAGTTTGCAAGTATTTCAGCAGCAGCCTGCAAGAATGAAGACAGTATTTCTAATAGATTTAAAAGATTTTAGAACCATAGAATAAGGAAGAAACTGGTAAGGATCATCAAGTCCAACTCCTGACCCTACACAGGACACCCCAAGAATCCCTTCACGTGCCTGAGAGCATTGTCCAAATGCTTCTTGAATTCTCGGATCATTGAGTACAACTCACTGCTTTTTTTGTGTTATTTTTCTTAGGTTGGTTGGTTGTTGGGTTTTTTTTTGTTGTTTTTTTTTTTCCTTCATTTTGGAGGAAGACTTTTATCCATGTATTATTTTTAAGATACCTGACAGTATCTATCCAAACAATGTCACACTTTCTCAGCTCAGGTTCCCTGCAAATTAAACACATATATGCATGTGTTAGCAATTTTATAAATGTATCTGAGAAAATTGCTGACATAAGATTAAGTAATTTTCCTTTTTGCACAAGCTAAATAATGTTAGCAAATTTTATGTTAATTAAAACTGCACAAAATGCTAGCCCCATCAAGGGACACTTAAATTGACTCTTCCTCCAAGCTAACTCCACAAAAGGTAAAATATTGTTTCTATTCCTGCAGTAGCACTCTGTTCTGGACATATTTCTGCAGATTTCCATACTTCTCTTCAAAGAAAATGCTTACATTCACTTTGTGGCAAAACTACTTTTCAGCTTAATGGCACTTTTTGTGGCATTAGATTTTTAAAGCATTTTATCAGCATTTTCTTTTCTTTTCTTTTCTTTTCTCTTTTCTTTTCTTTTCTTTTCTTTTCTTTTCTTTTCTTTTCTTTTCTTTTCTTTTCTTTTCTTTTCTTTTCTTTTCTTTTCTTTTCTTTTCTTTTCTTTTCTTTTCTTTTCTTTTCTTTTCTTTTCTTTTCTTTTCTTTTCTTTTCTTTTCTTTTCTTTTCTTTTCTTTTCTTTTCTTTTCTTTTCTTTTCTTTTCTTTTCTTTTCTTTTCTTTTCTTTTCTTTTCTTTTCTTTTCTTTTCTTTTCTTTAATTAGACTATAACCCAAAAATGCCCAGGAAGAAAAGTGTTTTTCTTATACTGTAGTTACATGGGTATTCATTCAAGTTATGTATGGAAAACTGTCAGCTGTTCTGTGCTGTCCCCATGGTGTTGAGGGCCAACTGATTTCAGTTGGCTGCACATAAACTAGACTAGGACATGAAAATAGTCTCCCTTTCCTCTGCAACTTTATGTCTGCTTTTGTTTTCTGACTTGATTCCCCACATTGCTACCTGTATGGACAAAAGGACGGGGTTGATACAGGAGCTTTAGAAGGCTCATTGTTGCTGAAGGACACAGGAAAGATCTTCTGAAGCTTTTATGGGGCTTTGTCAAGAAAAATCGTTGCTGTCGTGCTCAGTCCAGCTGAGAAGCCACAGAAGATCAGGTAGCTGTGCAAGGGAACTGACTTAAGGGCTACTCTCGTGGGTCCCGTCTAGCTCAGAATATTCTGTGATTCCATGATCCTGGGATGAAATGCAGTTGAGATGGGTCAGTCCAACTCTCAAGGACCATTTGAGAGATAATTTAAGTGTCAGACCCCGAAGCAGCATCTCGGAGGCAACTTCCCTGCTAGTCTGAGGATGTTTTGTGACAATAGGGTAGCCCTACCTTTTTCTCTCTTTGCACACACCGACTCAAACCAAATTATAATGTAAAAATATTTTTAAAGATTTATTTTTCCTTCCAGATCAACTGTGGTGGTGAACCTGTCCATGTGCTTATTTGCTCCATGTTGTCTGGTCAGCACCCACAAAAAGAGCATTTATTATCTAGTGACCTTTAGAAATGGTTCATCTTGCAACATCATTAAGCCATGGAATAGAAACTCTGGATATTTTTTTCCCTTCTGGACTTGAACAATTTTCTGGCAGCAAGGACACCTGAACTTATAATGTGTTTATATTGTTATTATTTATTTGTACTATTTTAGTGCCCAGAAACCTTAATCATGGGCCCAACTTTTATTGCAGTAGGATGTTCAAATGCAGACTGAAAAATGAGCATTTCTGTAAAGAACTTTCAGCTGAAATAGTTGGTTCAGGCACTCTGAGCTGTATCACTGAATTACCAAGGTTGGGGTTTAGCTCCAAATGCAAGCACTTTTTCGGGTGAAGAATGGGGTTGCAGGTGCCTGCTCCTCTTGATGGAGATCCTATTAATATCATCAGTGGAGCCTGAAGCTCTCTTAAAACAGGCACCTATAAATGGGCCCCTGAGCCAGTGTCGAGGCTCCCCGAGCTGAGTGGGTACTTGCTGGCCACCTGTGAGACAGCAAAACACATCAAAAGTCTTTGAGATTTAAACAAAAATGCCATATCTCAGCCGTGCAGTACCTCTGAGCTGTTAGTGAGGCTTGCCTTATGCCAGATAACCTGGTGGTGTAAGTAAGGCCTCAGAGGAAGACCAGTACAAGCTGTACCTATTATGGTCTTGGCTGGCAGTGATTTAATTAGTATAGACTTGTCTGTAGGGTGTGAGCTCAAGCCCAGCTTTCTTTAAGTAATTCAGGAAATAAATTATCTCCTCTGAAACGCACAGTGTCCTTAATGTCCTTTTTATAATGCAGGTTAATACTGCAAAATGTAAGTAAAGGATGTGGGCCCCAGCTGCAAAGCTCAGATTGAATTCAAACTTTGCCAGTGCTGCTTGGAATTGGAAGATATTGCTCAGAGCTATCTTTAATAAGATCTATACCTTTAAGAAAAATAAATTAAACCAGGCTTCACCTGTGAAGATTACTAATAGTGCTGAAACAGAAGACATTAAAGGAGGTTTTTTTAGTTGTTTTTTCTCATTTGCTGCACTGACTCAGTAAACCAACTCCAAGCGAACACATAGGGAAATAAATCTTCCTCTGTAGACAAAAGAGATCATGTCCATAGCTTACACCAAGTGATTAAATTAAACAAACACTGCCTTTCACTGGAAGCAGGAGACTCTCCTAGAGAGACTGTTAGGCACAAAGTCAACTTTATTCAGTTCTTTTAAAGAGCTGCAAAGACAGTTCAGAGAATTTTTTGTTGACAGAACTTTTATTTTAAATTTAATTTTGGTGCTCCAGTTTCAATGCCACTGAGGAAATGACTGGAGACTGGATCTGTGTATGAATTATGGCACTGCCACTGATGCTGACTATAGGACATGTATTGTAGACAGATGCTCAGATCTATTGGCTCTTCAGGCTTTTGGTTTTTAGTGTGATCAGCAACAGCTTTTTTTTATAAGTCTTCTTACCTTTGTGTTGATTTCTAAGGCAGGATTTAAGCTGAGAGAGAAACACAGTGCTCTAGTGCAGCATTACAGAAAATAACTCAGTAATAAGTTCCATTTTAGGTTGGATATAAGGAAAACTTCTTCACTGAGAGAGTGGTCAAGCACTGGATCAAGCTGCCCAGGGAAGTGGTAGAATCGCTGTCTCTGGAGCTATTTAAAGGAAGTGGCACTTAGAGATGTGGTTTGATGGTGGCTGTGGCAGCCCTGGGTTGATGGTTGGAGTCGAGGCTCTTAGAGGTCTTTTCCAATCATAACAATTCTCTGTATAATTCCAATTCACTGTAGTAGTGGCTGGGGTGAGAAATGAAAAACAGATTTGAGGAGCTGATCCTGGAGTCTACTCGGATGCAGTGGAGAAATGGAGCACTGGAGTAGCAAAGGACATAGTGAGACACGTGGACTGCTCCACAAAACTGGCTGCAACAGCTCCATTTCTGATGGGAAAGGAGTGTAAATAAAGGGGAGACAGCACAGAGCCAACAGAAGGAGTCTATGGGGTCTTTCTGAGAGGTGAAACTGTGGGCAATGTCTTTGAAGTGGAGACAAGAAGAGAGAGTGGAAGGGAAAAGGCTGTCAGCTCCTCATTTACTCATTTTGCTCTCATTTTGGCAGCAGACAGAATGCTCCTTCATGCCCCTTCTTCTTGTTCATAAATCTGGCACACTGCATTAACAGCCCAGACCAGAATCTGTTTTAATATGGGTTAAGGGCTTATCTAAACCTTTGTCATAGTGTAAGAGAATCCAGACAGTGGCATGGAATAATACACAGAAAATATGTCTGTGCAGGCTTTGCCTTCAGATATCTGGGAAAGCCATCAGACCTCAGTTTTCATTGTGGAATGCCATTTGTTCACCTCCCTCCAAGACTCAGTCATCCCTTCTTTCATGGAAAAGAAATTTAGGCCAAGAAGTCTACTGATGGAGTCACAGACAAAGGTTTCTGTTCCTTCTCAGAGCCTCCTTAGGGAGTGCACAACCTAAATCTTAATATCTCTGCCTTTCCCATCCCATCTTCAAGCAAGGTATGCACTGGAACAGGAGAACATCCCTTAGTGGAATCTGGAGGACAGACACAGCTCTTTCTCCAGTATGAACAGTGTCAGATTTCTTTCCTGAGCACTGTCACTGCTTTACATTGTCTAAGGAATGGAGCTGGATGAACCACAAGCCTGAAAAAATCCACCCCCACAATGTTTTTAAAGATATCCCATCGCATAACACACATACTTCTACAAAGTATTTTGATTTTACATCTTAATGAACATTTGAAATACTTTTGCTTCAAAACAACAGTTTGAAAATATTCTGGTCCAAACATTTTATTTTAAAAATCCATGTTTTGTATTTGTTTTCCAAAGTGAGTTTGTGTAGATCTGTTTTAAAATCAAGTTTTCATGTATCAGTTTTTGCTTCAACATGTACAAAGCACACATCAGAGTGTTTGCCAGCCAGGAAAAAAGTACATCCTGTGATTATTTTCTTCTGGTTCAGGGTTTTAACAGGACAACACTGTGGTCTGGATTTGGGATAAGGACTCTCATGTGTATAATTCATTAAATAATCTTTGAAAAAGGTGGTTGTATAAATCAGGTGCTTTAATCGGGATTCACTTAAAAACAGAAGCAAAGAAAACAGATGGTATGAGATTTTTTGGGGTAAACATTACACACAGTCCTGCTGCTGTAGTTTTATGGTGTTGAGTTTCTTAAAACATAAATAGATTCTGTCAGTTTGGTGAATTCTAATATTTAAAAAGAATATTACTTGCTCTGAATTACACTCAGAAGTCAGGAGAAGGGCTACAATACGATATTGAAAAACAAGTGAAACAGAACTTTTCTTCATGATAGCAAAAGGGAGGCATCTATAAAGGACATCCATGATGTATTTCTGCCATTTTATTTCACTTTGTCCCATCACTTGCTGTAGCCCAGGCTGCAGGAAGCAGGAAACCCATTAGGGCAGTCGATGTACTGGTGTGTGCAGTCAGCTGCAGCAGGCTGCCAGCACCCTGTGCATCTCCAAGGGATACTGCTGGCCACTCCATAAAACTGTTCTTTCTGTGTACATCTCAGAGAAGATTTTATTAGAACAGCTGCCCATTAGTATGTGTAGCATTTATTGGTACAAGACATGGTGAGGGTACCTGTAAACCAGTTTGGGCATGATATCCTGGGTAGTTATCTCTTGGAGAACGATGAAATGGAATTATTAGTGGCAATTTAGGAAAAGGATCAGTGGGATTCCGTCTCAGGACTTGTGGTTGCATAAGGTTGGCCTAGAATATGGAAAGTCTATGAGAATAATTAGAAATTGTTTGGGACAGTGAGAATACCAAGAGTTACTGGGAAGAAGAGTTGGCATGGGGAGGACATAATGCTTCCCATTTTAGGGATTACACTGGTTGCTCTCAGATGCTGGAGTAAGACTGGTTTCAGATCAGACTGACCCCTGCCAATCTGTCACTGTGTGGGGTAACTCACATCATACCTAGGATTGCTTGGGCTGAGGCTGGGTCCTGCCTGGGGTTTTTCACCTCTTGGCAGAAGTTCCCTGTTGTAAGGCCATGAGGGATGTGTGTTTCATGGTGGGAGATGGTTCACTCATTGACAGAGGGAGAGCAAAATTAAATTATTAGGAAGGAACCAATGGTCTTGTCGAGGAAAGCCTGCAAAGGTAAATTTACACATAGGCCAATCTGAATCAGTTTGTCATTCTTCTGAAGTTTTGCCTTCTTTCCTAGTACTCCTCTCACTCTTCATGGAAGCCCCTTCTTGGGGCCCATGCCTTCTGTAGGGCCTCTCAGCAATGCCTTGTAGAGGTGGAGTAGGGCCAAGCAGAATTTCCATGTCCTCGGTGTCTGAGGCTGCTCCATCCAGCTGTGTCTGCACACAGTTGTGTCTGTGTAGGGTATTTTCTCTTGTGGGCTTATTTGGACTACTGAGTCTTTTCCATGAATGGTGAAGCCTTTTTAAGTGGAGGATGATCTTGACCAAGTGTCTCCTGCTGGGTGTAAAATCTTTAACTGCAGGACCCAACCACACGATTCCCCAGGAATTAAATCATCGGCATCAGTGCATCCAAAGGCACATCTGTCTGGGGATGTTTTAGCTCTGTTCACATTTGAGCCACTCTATAAGTGAGAGTGTTGCCAGCAGGATAACTCCATGTCTGTTCTGAGCTGCAATGAGGCAAGTGCAGCTACAGGATCCTTTCCTGGTCTCTTTGCCCCATCTATTGGTGAGAGACTCTTAGCTGCTCCTGGCTGAATTTTGCAAGTATTCTATAAGATTACTTATCTGCCACTTTTGCCAAACCATGCCCCAAATACCTCCTTTTCCTCACTTTTTTACACCATTCTCTTCTCATCACCTACATTTTCCATTAAACATAAATGCTAATATTGATCCGTGACTCATAATACCTTAATATTGAATGGTGACAGGGAAAATCCTGTCTGGCCATTTTCTATCTTGTATCAGTTGCTCAGTTTCAAATCTTTACAGAGGGTTTGGGTGGGATGGAGAGGTTTTTTGTTGTTTTTTAAGTACAATCACACCAGAAGTCCCCTTATGCTGAAAACTGAGAATTAATGAGATTGTCATGTTAGAAAGACAGAAAGAGGCAGCCAGGGTAAAATTTCAGCTCAGTCATATATCCATTTCTCATGCTGTTTTCTCAGGTCCTGATCCAAAAAATACATGAACACATGTTTCATTCTGAGCATAGGAGAAATCCTGTCTTGTCTACAGGGGAAGCTGGCAGTAACAAACACTTTTTTATCTCAAGCAACATACTAATATTTGTCGAGGCTGGAAACAAATTTCTCATAGGAAGCCAAATTTAACAATTTGCTCGATGCATAAAGGTAAATCCCTCTGTAGATCAGGTGGCTATTGAGAGTATATTTTCCCTAAGAGAAACAGCTGTTGCAGGGAGATGAGTAAGAATGTTAAGATATTTTCAGCTGAATGTGTTCATCAAACTATGAATTCGTGAGGATCTTTTATGACCTACCAGGTTGATGTCGAGCAACAAAATGGAGGCACATTTTGTTTTAAAACACTTGAGTCACTGCAGCATTTCTCCATATTCTTGGATTCATATTTTTGCCTCCACCTTCCCTCCAAAAAAATGCAAGCTCAACTCACAAGCCTGTTCCATTCATTAGTTGCTTTCAGCAATCTTTTTGCAGAGGTAAATTATTCACTTTGAATCAACATGAATCAAGGTTCACTTCGACTGGATGCTCCAAGGAATCCCACTGCTCAAACTTTTGTTGTAGGTCACCACTGATGGCCTTCAACCCTTCCTTCTCTTGTACTGGAGTGGAGGATGGAGCTCCCCTCATAGCAATGGCAGCAGTGGCTTAAGCAGAAGATCCTGTTCTGCCTGTGTTCGTGGCCCCTTGGCTTGGCATCTTGCACTTTTTGGGTAGAAGTTAAGTAAATAAAGCTCAGTGCTTTTGTCCATTTCCTACAGGGCCCCTATTACGCAGGGAAGGACCTGAGGCTTTCAGCCACTAGCAGAGAATTTGATAAACTGGCTTTGCTTCCTCTCTTGCAGGGACCTCCAGGGCCCCCAGGCATTGCTGGACCCCCGGGACTGCCTGGACCACCGGTAAGAAAGCTTGGGGGTTTTTTTGTTTTATATCGAGAAGAAGAAAACAGCTGGGGAAAATTTCAGGTCATGGCTTTCAGAGGGAACAGAGTTAGGGCTTCTGGCAATGTGTGTTTTCTCTTATATTTTCTCACTGCAAAGCCACAGCTGGTCCTAGAGCACAGCTTCTCCCTGCTAAGCCTTGGAACCACATCGGTGCTTCCTAGGGATAATTCAGTGTCTACAGGGCTCCCCACAGCAGTGACCTGACTGCAGTGGAAGGGAAAACTGCACTTCAATTGAAAGCAGCAATCCCCAGTGAGATTCCTGCAAAGAACAGAAATACTGATTTATTTTTTCTTCTGGTTTCATTTCTCAGGGACTTCCAGGAGAGATTGGAGTTTCTGGTAAAACCGGACCGCCTGGACCAGCTGTAAGTGTTGAGGAGCTGCTTCCCTCATCTCCAAGCTCTCCATTATTTCAAATAGTTTAATTCTCAAGTCTGCTTCATTTCCCACATCTTGTCTGCGCACAAGGCTGCAATACTTTTGCTTGAAATTAATCTCTGATACCTTTTGTGAATAAGAATTTTACCAGCTGCAGCCCCACTACCCACTATTCTTACAGAATTGGATCCTGGTATTTTCTTTATATACCTTTCAAAATTCCTTTTGCATTTGACACAATATTGTTTTTCCAAACCTGTAATTTCCTGAATCAGGCCAAATAACTCATGATTAAAATCTCAGGTTTAGCAGAGCATAGCAATTTCTTTTGGGTCTTAAGTCATAAAAGCTGAATTATTAAATACTTAGTACAGAAATGCCACCTACAGCCTGCAGTGTTTGGGGATTGACTGGCACTTGGAAAAGGGAAGAAAACTTTTTCTCACCATTTTAAATGCATTACAGGAAGTAATTTTAATTCTTATCTTGCTGAACCACTCTGTCACTATGTGCTATATAATTTAATTTTAGAGTCTACGTACTGTATAAGAAATTACCAATATTTAAAAGGAGAAATGGATGTAAAAGAAAATCTTTATAGCTATAGATAATAGGGACTTAATAAGGTAAAATGTAAGTAAGATACATGAAAAAATATTTAAAGAGCCACAATGTATAAAAGCTCTACACTGGAGTTTCTCTGGAACAATGCTGACATCCAGTGGTCATTCACTAAAACTGGGATATCGGGAAAAAGGGCAGAGCAAGTATGTACAGTGTGAGAATTTTTGTATTTTGAGGCACAGCAGGAAAAAAAAAATTAAAAAATGTGTGAGGGGGTTCTTCTTTTCTTGAACTTAGGTGAGTGGCAAGAGGGTTGAACTGAGCAATGCTTATGTTGAATTTGATGATAACAATTTAAAGAACCGGCACTTACAGTTTATGATTTCCTCTTGTTCAGGGGCTGCCTGGCAAAGATGGACTCAGTGGGCTTCCTGGGCTTCCAGGTCTAAAGGCAAGTGACACCACAGACACTGGGATTAAGCTCCTTAGCTGGGCAGATCATTGGGGTGAGCAAGCAAGGGAAGCAGGACATTGCAAACAATTATTCAGGAAATCCAGTGACTCTGGCAAGTCAAGGCGTGTATCCAAGGCACAAAGAAGAAGAACAAAGAAGTGTAGCAGACTCCAAAGATGTTCCTTTCTTTCCTCCCTGCAGGTCTGGAAAGAAGGGATGCCATCCCCCTGACCCTTCTCTGTGTCGCAGAAAGTTGGTTCTTTATTATTTTCTAGTTCTTATACCCCAATTGAAAGCTTCTCCCAATGACAGATTGGGAAGTTGTCTTTCCCATTGTCTCTGCATTGGCAGAAGGGAAATAAGATATTTAGAGATAGGAGACACTTGACTTGTCATCCCCCTGCAAATAAGGCTCAAAGAAATGTGCCATGTTTTGACTACAAAAGCCAAACTAGGTTTTGGGGCAATAATGCTGTACTAAAGACAGCTCTTAACCATCTGTTGCCTTGGATTGCGTTGGCAGAGGTTTTCTTGCTTCTGATACTTGAGCCCAGGTCTAGCAGAGTCCCCTGTCGGGGCGGGTGGATGGTGGTTGCCGTGACCTCCCAGAAGCGCCTTCAGTGCAAGGCCACCACACACACACCCACACANTTTATTATTTTCTAGTTCTTATACCCCAATTGAAAGCTTCTCCCAATGACAGATTGGGAAGTTGTCTTTCCCATTGTCTCTGCATTGGCAGAAGGGAAATAAGATATTTAGAGACAGGAGACACTTGACTTGTCATCCCCCTGCAAATAAGGCTCAAAGAAATGTGCCATGTTTTGACTACAAAAGCCAAACTAGGTTTTGGGGCAATAATGCTGTACTAAAGACAGCTCTTAACCATCTGTTGCCTTGGATTGCGTTGGCAGAGGTTTTCTTGCTTCTGATCCTTGAGCCCAGGTCTAGCAGAGTCCCCTGTCGGGGCGGGTGGATGGTGGTTGCCGTGACCTCCCAGAAGTGCCTTCAGTGCAAGGCCACCACACACACCCACACACACCCACACCAGATAGCTTCTTAGACAAGTCAACAGCAAAGAGATGGGAAGGGTCTTCGTGTGGGGTTCCACAGGAGAGATTTATTGCTGCCACACACGTGAAGGAGTCCAGGCATGAAAACCAGGAAAGTGGGAGGGTCCAGGTTTATGTATGGGGTCAGTAGGGGCACAGAGAGAGCACTAGGGACCAGTGATCTGAGGGCACAGGGGCAGTATGCAGGGGGGACTAGGATATGGGAGCCAATGGGGAAGCTCTGAGGGAGTGGCGAGGGAGCAAGGGCCAGTGGGAGAAGAGGGAAAGGAGAACCTTCTAGTATGGGGACACAAGGTAGAAAGGGGCAGGGAGGCCAATGTGCCAACCGGGGAAGCAGAGCTGGAGTACATTAACATAACAAAACAAAGCATCCTGCTTTGGGGATGAGGGAGGGAGAGGAGAGGGAGGGAGAGGACTTTTCTGTCTCCTTAATCTGGGAGTGCCCCTTAGGGTTCTTCCCTCCAGGGGACCCTCATGGTACCTCTGTCACCTGGCCCACCGGCCTCCACAGTCCCCAGCTCCCATTTATTGATGAATAAAAGTGAGGAATTTGGAGCCCATAACATATTTCTGATGTTAAATAAACTTTGGATTTTATCCACACTTCTGTGTAGTACTTACTGTAATTCCCATCTATGTAACCGTATTTCAGCCACTGCAGCATCTGCTGTCCATGCTGACACCACCCACCTTGGAACATCTGTTTTAAAGTATTTAGGTAATAGACCTAGTGACCAAGGCCCCAGCCCCAAAATTTTATGGTTTTTACAAAACAATTTCTGACTTTCTAACCACATAGAGTTTGAAGAAACTGAATTGAGGTATTTTATTGAGGTTATTTTCAGGTAATTCACTATGGGCATCTTCAATGTAACAGTGATTGTGTTATTCCAGAACTTCTCCAGTGAGGGTGCTGCAGATGTGGTTGCAAATGACATTAGAATGGAAAAAACATGCCAGGAAACATATTCTCATATGACTCCATTTACACCTTCAAGCTGAACCTGGGAAGCTGAGTTAAAATATTCCACACCATTGGCTGCAAATGTGCTGCACAAACACCAGAGGAGTTTGTGTATTGACTTCTTGTGTTCCCTACAGGGAGAGCGAGGGGAAAAGGGTGAGGAAGGCTTTCCTGGAAAAGCTGGCCCCAAGGTAAGGGATTTTATTTCATAGTCCCCTGTATCCACTGAGTCAACCAAGGTGTGATTTTGGAAGGTCTTATACTAAAGTCAGGAGAGTAAGATTCCTCTGAAGTTGGAGACATAAGGGGATGAGCAGATGGGGCTCATTGACTTTTATGGTGTTCCAAAACACCAACTCTTGTTTGATGCTCCTCTCTCGAGCCTAAGTGTGCAGGGAGATCTAACCTGGACCTTGCATTGGCTCTGTGCAATCTGCGTTCCCGAGCCATCAAAAAGGCAATTTTGGAGCTTTATGGGACATAGGTAGAACAACGTGGCCTGTAGGGACCTGATTTTACTAATGAGAAAATGTTCTTACCAAGGGCTCGGGTCCTTACAATGTTATAGATATATTTTTGTTTTTCCAGGGTGAACCTGGGAGCCGTGGCCAACCTGGTGAGCAGGTGAGCAGGAAAAATAGTCTTAACTGCAAGACCTACCTGTCAAAGCAGTATGAAGTGACCACATGCAACAACAAAGCCACTTGCCAATGACAAGATCTGTGCATGCCATTTGCATCTGTCATTGAAGGTGCAACAGTTGTATGGATGGGGCTTAAGGTTGATCTTAGAGGTCTTTTCCAACTTTATTAATTCTGTGATTGATGGAATAAGGCTCTGAGGCACAAATTAAGGTTTATTGGGATAAGGCACTTATTAAGTTAATAACAGTTGCAACACACTGTGAGTCTGGACTGTACTGCTGCTATTCCAAAAGTCTGTTTTCTGCCTGATAGGTATCACTCAATTCCCAGGAAAGTATCCCTACCTGGCATCCCGGGTAAGGGGAGATCACCATGGCATGGGCAAGTAATTCCTCAGGAGTGTTTGCATCAGGCTCCAAAGGAGGAGTGGTTTCTGTACCCTTTCTTGGTGTTATTTCACTGTAGTTTGTTTGCAGACAAACTACCAGGCTTGAAGTTTCTAGGCAGCCTTGGTCCAAGTGCAACGAAAGGCCAGGCCCTGACCAGAACACCGTCCCTTGGTCTGAATCATCTCCCCACAGAGGGCTGTTTTTCATTTTAACACAACCTTTCAAAACACTTGCTCCTCTCTCCACAATGCAATGTTCTCCACGTTTCATAGATGTTCTTTCCGGTTGTAAGTTGAATAGTGTTGTCCCTGAGAGGACTTCACTTCATGTGCCTCTGAATTGTGACAGTGAGTTGCTAATAGCAGGTGTGCAAATGCTGTTTCTTCAATCAGTTGTACACCACCCTCCAGAGACCCTTCTACACTACATTTCTGTGGTTACTGATGAGAACATCATGTTGGCCTGTGTCAGATATTTTACTCAAGTCAACATACATCACACAAATGCTTCCTCCTTGTCTGCTTAGTTTTCGTGTCAAGGGAAGGAACTGGATGGGTTTGATATGATTAGTTTTTAACAAATCCACATTGGCTCTTTTGTATTATTTTTCTGTCCTTGACCTCATGCAAACTCACTGATGTTTTGCTTCAGTACCTTTTCAGAGGCCAAATTTATACCATGTTTTTATTTTCCCTCCAGATTCTCCTTTTTCTTCTTCAGTGTTAGGCACTGAATGTTGTCTGAATCTCTGAAATCTCTGGGTACTCACTGTCATTTCCTTCCTTGGAAGTGTCCAAGGCCAGACTGGATGTGTCATTGAGCAACCTGGTCTAGGGAAAGGTGTCCCTGCCCACGGCAGAGGGGTTGGAACTAGAAGATCTTTAGGGTCCCTTCCAGCCCGAACCATTCTATGATTCCTTGATAGCCAGGATCCCACAGTGGTTTTGAGAAAGCACCACTCCATCTGTCACCAAATGCCACTTTCTTTAAAATTCTCCCAACATCACTCTGATGTTCTTAATCATTCTCAGTTACTGCAGCATCTTGTTCCTCACCTGATTTTGTCTACAGACCCACTGCACCTCTACCAGGATAATCTTTTGTTCTCCCTATACTTAAGATAATCTCTTTAGAGCAGGGATTACCTTTTCTTAGTTCAGTATTTGTACAAGATTTAGTGAATTTGGCTCCTGTCCATGACTGATCCCCTTTGTGATATTGCACTATAAATTCAGATAGAAAAGAATTATAAATAGGAAGCCACATGGTTATTTTCAAACGACAAACTGGGTCAACTGGGAGCTGAATTTGAGAGCACTTGATAAATTTCGGAGAAACCACATGACACAGAGATCATAGTTACTCCAATAACAAGTATTATAAAGCAGAAACTCAAAGGTAATGTTCAAAAAAATAAAACCAAATGTGCAATATTGCACTCAGAAAATTCTAGATCTGTTCATCAGGTGACATCTGTACTGTTCAGATTAATACACTGCAGTTTTTGCATTTCCAGACTACACCAGATAATTAAAGATGAAGATAAAAGTCAGATTTTATTTCTTTGTCTGCTTTTATTTGCTTGCTTGGTCAGGCTACAGAGCAGCATGAAGAAAATATGTCCTAAATTCTGTGGCATCAGTTAACAGGCAAACAACAGAGAAGTCTTAACTGCTGGTTTAAGTAATGGGTTAAAAAACCTAAGAAATTATTTGATAATCAAACTAATCTCATTCTCTCTGAGCAAACTACATTTACAATCAATCCCATGAGAAAACTCAGGCAGGGTCTGTCCTACAGCATTCAGATTTCACACACTTCTTTGTCTTATTTTCAGGGCGAAGCAGGTTTTCCTGGTCCTAGGGGCTTACCTGGACTGAGAGGAGAAAAAGGAGACCGGGTGAGTGACTTTGAGCCACAAATTGACCTTTGTTTGGCCATTTAACATCAGGAGTTCTTCTCTTGAGTGTCCCTAGATGATGTTCTCTCTTGATGTGATGGCTGTGGTGAGCAGCTGATTGGCAACCAGCAAGGTTACCAAGTACCAACAAAGGTATTCCCTGCCTAATGACTGTTCCTAATTGCAACAGAGGTGCTAATGAATGGTGTCTATCCTAAATGTGAAGAGTTGTGCTATGCTGCTTGTGGGGCAGTAGAAAAAGTTAGGGTTCTAGATGTTAGATTGCACTTTAGGACTGACTTTTAGAATTTGCCTGATTTAAGAACTTGAAAAAATTCTTCATAACAACAAAAAAATCACAAATACTCCCTGAGTCCTGGAAAAGGCTTCAGAGAGCTGAATTATTTTCTGGTGGCTTAACTTCCACCCAAGTCCTGGTGTCTACTGCTTCCTCTGGGTAGCTGCAGAACTCTGGAGACATCTTCATACCGGGAAATGTTTGGATCGGGGGCCTGACAGTAAATTTAGCCATGTAAATGTGCCTTGTAATCCTGATAACTGATGATATGCTTGAATGTGATCAAGAAGAATCTAAAATCACCTGAGGTTTTTCCATGCAGTTTGCTCCATTATGTCTTGCAGAGAATAGGATAGAGAATATATTCTATTGGAAGTGTTTGAGGCAAGGCAGGATGGAGCTCTGAACAACCTTGGTCTAGAGGAAGTTGTCCCTGCCCATGGCAGGGGGTTGGAACTAAATGGTCTTTAAGGTCCCTTCCAACCCAAACCATTCTATGATTCTGTGATTTGCTCTGTAAATAAAATCATAGAAATGTCAGGTAACTCCAGTCTGGATGCAGGATAAATAGACTTTGTGTCTCTGCTTTGAGGAGAATCACATCATCTTTGTTAAGCATCTCACATTCAGAAGGTCAGGTTACCTGGGCAAAATAAAGAAGTAGGCATAAGGGAATAAATGGTTCAAATATCTTACATAAATAAAACATTAATATTCATTTCTACTTTGCGTCTTAATTGCTGTTCTGCTGCCTCTCTTTTCCGACTGGGAGAAAAATCTGTTTTTTTATAACTGCATCAGGCAGTAGGATCTTGTGCAAGCAAGTTATTTTAGGATTGGTGCATTCCTTTCTGTGAACTCAATTGATATTCATTGGCTTTGAAAATATGGTGGATTTTTGAAGCCACCTTCAAAATGTTGCATTTTTGATTGCTTGCTCTACAGCTTAGAAGACAGGTAAGATAACTAAAAGTGTAAAATATTTCAGTGAGGCTGATGCATTCAAATCAAGATGTGCATATTTCTTGCTTTCCTTTCCCCCTTTTTAGGGAGAAAAAGGAAGAGATGGTCTCCCAGCAATGAAAGGTGAAAGAGGAGAAAAGGTGAGTCTTGAAATGACCATGATCTTCCTTACACAAGAGAGGAAAACAGACAAAGGGGCAGAGACAAGTGATAGAGGAGGCTATCTGAGGAAGATTAGAAAACTTGGAAGACTTTTAGCTGAACTTTACAGAGAAGCAGCAGAAATAGCTATGTGTGGGTTGGAGACAATCATGTATTGAGTGAAGAAATCTGATGAAATTAAGGATAATTTCGTTAATTCAGGGAGAATTTTCTTTGTTTTATAACAGGCTGATATAAATGAGCCTGGAGCTAAAATCTGAAAAGTTTACTGTGCCTGTCTGTGGGGGATGGAACAATAATTAGGGAACAGTCTGGGCTTCTGCCATCACAAACCATTAAGTTTAGTGAAAGTGAGAGAAGTAGACAAAGGTAATGTCCACCAAAATTTAGATTCAACCCTTGTGAATATGAAGGTGAAGAAGAAGCACTGACCCTGCAGATGCTTGTGGGTGTATAGTGAAAAATTGCCCTCGTCACGGTGGCAGTAGCATTCAGGATGTGGGTTTTTCCATCACTCCTCAGTTTATCAGTGACTTTGACCACCTGAGGAGGTGGGAATCCTTTCATGGGTGGTCCACTGACATCAATGAGGCACCTGAACCTCCTGTACCTGAGAGGTTAACAAGTGTTTTTTGTATTTCTTGGCTTTCAAGGGTCAGGGGACAGATGTTTGTGGAGCTCAGGAGATCCTCCAGCAACAGTATTGTTTTAACTCAAAATTAGGGAGAGAAATGTATTTAGAAGCTTAAATATATGATGAGAAGCAGATTTTTTTTTTCATCAATGAAAGAAGTTCAGCTAAAACATGTTTTTCAATCAAGAATTCTGGTCAAATTATGTGATTTAAGAAGTAAATTAAACTCTGTATCCTAAACTGAATGGGACAACTTTAGAAATTAATTGACCTGTGAAGTCAGGTCAATGATAAAATCATGGAGGGATAAAGTAAACAGAGTGAGAATCCTGACTTCAACAAAGCAAGGACCGCAAAATTTCTGTGCAGAACTGTCACTGAGCTGGGGGGTTGGGTTACATCTCCTCTGGTAATGCTGCATCTTCTAAAAGATTATGTTCAGTTTTATTTGGGAATCTTTTTGTGTAATTATTTACGGTTTTTTCCCTCTCTCTAGGGTGACACAGGTTCCCCTGGACCACCAGGCTTGCCTGGAACAGTAAGTAAGATTGTGTTTGGTGCTGTAACAATATTCAAGGCATCATTGCACTTCCTCCACATAAATTCCTCAGAAACAAATATATTCAAGTTTAAGGTTTATTACTTCTCTGCAGAAACTTTAGGACCTATTCACTCTGAGATTATCTCCTTTTGTTTCAGAGAAGCAAGACCAAGGTGTATTTGGTTTTTTTGAGGTTTTTTTTGTTGGTTTTTTTTTTTTTTGTGAGGTTGTTTCTTCCTCTGCCTCTTTGCAAAAAAAAGACCAAGAATACATAAATTTATTGTTTTCAAAAAGAAGATGCAAAGTTACTTTGGGGAGCCTGAGTATAATTAAAATAAAGTTCACTGGTGATAAAATCAGTACCCACTGAATGTAAATACACAAACTTCTGGGTTCCCTCCAAGAAAACTTGAGTAAGCAGCTTGGAATATGCACCATCATTGCAACTGGAGGGCTGATGCCAGTCACACATCCTCCAAGACATGGCAGATATCCTCTCATCAGCTCTGCTCACCACAGCTGGATACAGCTGCCACATTCACAGATGATGGAGAAAATTTGAATCAAGGCCTGTTGGTGAAAATCAAGTGCCTAAAGACCTTCACGCAGCAATGGAGAAGGTGGTGTAATTTGTTCCCTGCCATTCACTGGGCCTCAGTCTGTGCCAGAGGGTGCTTTGTGGTGCTTGGTGTATAGAGACTCCACATGTATCAGACAAGAATGAACCAGTCACAACACCAATGATGAATCTGTGTTGGGAAAGGCAGAGAAGGCAGCTCACAAACACAGTGCAACATGGCTGGATATGGAGAAGATATGCCTGACTGCTCAAGCTTCCTGTGTTTGTAGGGAGAAATAATTTCTATTTGTTGTGGTTTGGGAATTTTATTCCCCAGTTTAGCACCCCTGACCCCCCAAGACTCCAAAACCACCCTCTGGTCACTCACTTCCCCTTCATTCCTCTTCCACTTGTGTGTGACTGGAGGGGAGAACTGGGGGCACAAAAGGCAAAGATTGCAGGTTGAGATAAGAACAATTTGTGGAGACAACAATAAGATAAGAAAACGAACAGTAACAGCAACAATGCTAATAATAAAAGTGGACAAAAGAGAGAGTGTGGAGCTTTATCTGACTGCAGCCATGCCACCCAAAATGCTCCCTCCAGTCAAGACCAGCATTATCCCACTGCTCCACCTGCCACGCTTGCTCCAGTGGAAAGGGATGTCCTTCCCTTCTCCAAAGCAAGAGAGAGAAACCCTTTCTTCCACCCCTGGCAGTGGCACAAGGTGCTATTGAATAACATCATTTCTTGGCCATGCTCCCTCCCACTGCTCTAGGCTGGAACCAGGGCACTGTTTCAGCTGCTAAAAGTAGGTAATGCTTTCGGCATATTTCATGTCATCAAGGGCTACTTTTTTTCTTCAAAATTTTATCAGCTTTGAGAAAAGATAACTGTCTTTCTACTAAACTTTGTCCTTCAGAGTTATTATGTATTCCCTAAGAAAACCATGTTGAGATGTCATGTGCATGGTACAAAGCACTGCTCAACCATGTATCAGGAAATATCATGTACAAGTTCAACCATGGTGTCAGGAGATTTAATAACACAGAAGATGTCTCCAAGTCAAAAAGTGAGCTGGAGATTGCTAGCAGTAAAATTTCTATAAAGTTTAAAGATTGATTGTTTTTTCATCATGGCAGGACACACAGGATTCTCTTGAGTTTATGTTCGTATTTCAAATATTCTGGGAGGTGTCAGATATTTGTGGGCTTCTTTGCAAACACCTAGATGTTACAATGGGTTGCTCTTTTATAAACCTACTTATGGATGTATGGAATGTGCAATGTGTAATGACAGGAGATTATGTCAACTATTGCATTTTAAGGAAAATAGACTATCCTGTTTTTAACACTGTGATTTCTCCTCCAGACAGCCTTCTTCACCCCACCCCCCAGGGTTCCTGTAAGTAACATCTCTAATAAATTTGGCCTCTGGCTTATCCCCTCTTGTATCTGATAGACACACAGCCCTTGGTGTTTTCTGTGTTATTTAAATGCTTTCAGTAAAGATCTCAGACTGAGTCTGGTTCTGGGCATCCTCATCAGCTATGGTGAGAAGTCCAAAGTTGTGGTCCAAAGTTGTGTTATTCGAGCCAGCCGTGGCTGGGACAGAACTTCCAGCCCAGCCTTGTGCCATCCCAGATTCCCAAACTGAGTTTAAAATGAAGATTTAGTTCCCACTTGCAGCACTTAGTGGGAAATAAATGATGTAACATGATCAGTGAATAAGTTTGTTTTGGATCAGCTTTTATGGATGCCAGAGGTAGGCTGTAGTGGTGCCATTAGAAAGAAAACATATATGCCAGGTTCTTCAGAGGCTGAGGAAGGAAATAAGGATGTGAGGTACTCCTGGAAAAAGAGACAAGATTGCTTTGGCTTGCTTTTTCCCCTTTGCTCAAAGTTTATGCTTATATGTATATATGTATACTAAGGAAACATGCAGAACAATGACATCTCCTGAGTTCTTTGTAGTGGTACAGTCACAGAAGGAGTTGTTTCTTTTGCTTTGAGTACATTGCTCTTGTAAATGAGCTGCAAGACAGTAGGAAGTAAAGGCTTGAAGTGTGTCAGCTGTTCCGTTTGCTGGGATTTCTCCATGTGCAAGACAACTGTGCTGACACCTGCCACAGCACAGCTCTGCACATGGCACTGTGAGGGAGGAGAAGGGGAGGTAAGAATAGTTACCTTTGATTTACAGGTGTTCAAATCAAAGTGTCAGAAAGAGGTGATGAGCCTTAGGAGAGTGTCATGGGTAGTGTTCCAGAGATGGCAGGACCAGCAGGATGCTGACATCTCTGGAGAGACAACTCTTCCAAAGCCAGTCCTTGCCATTGCTTCCCATTGAGTGCATGCTGTATAGTACCAGGGAGCTATTTCATATATATTTAGGCTAGTCAGTTAGGATCATGAAATACTCTTGGAGATGGGGCGAGAGAGCCACAGTGGTGGTCAGGTATAATGGCTGGAAAGAGGCAAAAGCAGTAAAAAAGAGGTGGCTCCTCTCTTTGCCTTCTGTCTCCCACTGTGGCCGGGCACAGCTGAACCCCCAGTGCATTTGCTTTCCTTTAAGTGGCACAGGAAATACTGAGTCACAATTGAGACTTCAGGAAGACACTGCTGAGAGCAGGTCGTGGAAGCTGTAAGTCCTCCTCTGGGTGAGGCTGGTGGCAGCTGTCAGCTGTCACCGTGTCATTTCTGGGCACTGAGCTGTAGCTAAGAAGTGGGTGGCAGTGAATTAAGAGCAGGCAGTGTTAACAGCCTCAGCAGAGAGACATGAATTTGGCAAACTTGAAAAGACTTGCAGGCAGATTGGCTGGAGGGTTGGGTTAACAGAAGCCAGTTGTGTCCTGGCCTGCAGCAATGGCCAGCAGGTTGAGGGAGGTGATTCTACCCTTCTGCTCTGGTGAGACCTCTCCTGGAATGCTGCATCCAGCTCTGGAGCCCCCAAAACAAGGACCTCTTGGAGCAAATCCAGAGGAGGCCACAAAGATGATCAGAGGCTTTAAACAGTCAGAGGGCAGGTTTAGATTAGGTGTTTGGAAGCAGTTCTTTTCTTTGAGGGTGCTGAGACACTGAACAGGTTGTCCAGAGATGCTGCGGGTGCCCCATGCCTGGAAGTGTTCAAGGCCAGGTTCAATGGGGCTTGGAGCCCCATCCCTGATCTAGTGGGTGGCATCCTTTCCAATGGCAGAGAGGTTGGAATGCGATGATTTTAAGGTCTCTTCCTCTCCAAACCATTGTATGAATCTGTGAAGAAATGCTTCCTTTGCCCATGCCTGTGGCTGTTAGATTTTGCACTACTGTGCAAGACAAGTATCAAGGAAAAAATGTGAGAAAGGACAATATTAAAAACTTCCCCTCTTTTCCTGTTGTTACTTCTTCCCTTTGCAGTTTTGTTTTCCCTGGTAATATACATCCTTTTTCCCACTCAGTAACACCATCCCTGCCTGAAAATGAACTGACCTACATCTGTGCTTTGTCATTCTGCTCTCTCAAAAGAGTTTCAGAACTTGAAATGTCATTACACAAAACAACTTCCAGGCACAAACATGCAGGTTTGCAGCTTTAGACTCTTTGCTTAAGCTACTTTAGGTGATCCTGATGTCTTTCTGAAGGACACTAGATGGCATCAGGGACTGCCTGGTTAGAAGTCGATCTAATGGGATGCTACTTGTAGAGTAAAATTCCTCCCATTATTTATCACAGATGATAATATTTATTCATAATGCATAATAAACACAAGCGTAAGTAATATTTATGCAGCTACATTTATTTTGTCTGTTAGAGAATCATTTGAAAATGGACTGTGAATTCCCAGGTGTTGCAGAAATGATTGGCAAATAGCTGACGTAAATAAAATTTGAGCTGATTTGTCTGGCTCTGCATTTTGGCTGATCACTATTCCTTGCTTGTGTGTGTAGCTTAAATCACTGATATTCTTACTCTTCGTTGATTGCATAATTGAAACACTCGGTATGATAAATAATGAATAAGTAATGATTGCTGTTGCCTGAATACATATGTTCGTAACAATATACAAATGTGAGTATTCGTGTAGTGCCTGGTTTATTCCAGCTGGTTCCATAACTGTGTGCTTTCCTTTTCAATTTATAAAAAGCAGAAATATGGATTTATTGATTATTGCTCTAGACCACAGGACAAGGCTGATGAACTTCTGTCTGAATGCATATTCAATTTACTGTAAGGAGGAAGAACAGGAATAAATTAATCCTATTAGGCAGTGATGGTGGTGCATGAAAAAAGGTACTGACATTGCAGGAGGGAGAGGAAGCGGCATGGATGTATGGAGATGTTAATAGAACTAGAGATCAGGAATAGCTGCGTAGTGCACACCTCTGGAAATGCTCCAGATGAGCACTGAACACTTCTGTTTTATAGGTGGAATAGGCAACTGTCTTTATGTGGGATCATTGCAGGTGTTCATTAGGGCTGTGGTCCTACAGAGGGGTAGTGCCAGGCACTGGCACTGGTGCTTTTGCTGTTGATCACATCATGTGGCCTTTTAAAATGGTAGAGATCAATTGATCAAATTTTGGGTACATTCTTTAGCTGCTGTTCTCCATGAGGGCAAAATGTTCTCCCTTTAAACTGAGTATTTTTTCAGTTAGTATCAGAACAGACTGAGAAGTCTAGACAGTGACCTCCATGTTTCAGTGTGGGATATCAGTTTTGATTCATTGACCTCAAAGTCCTTTGAAGAAGCTACTTTGTGTCAGAAATGGATAACTGATTGAAAAAGCCCTCTTACTAAGCAGGACTAGTGTGAGTTCCACCCCTGGAAATAGCTTTTATTCTCTGTTTTACTGTTTTCTATCAGGGTGAACCTGGACCAAAAGGGGACAAAGGAGATCGAGGAATGAGTGGAGAACCTGTAAGTACAGCCAAGTGTTTCTTCAATTGGCTTTGAACTTTAGCAAGGAGAGGACATGAGAGAGGTCAGTTTTGGAGGGAGAGGGTGGGACATGCTCCTTCCATAGCTGGGATGCTTCTCTCATCAGAAATAACCACAATGGTGCTTGTCTTTGTACTGCCTGTAGAGGAAGCTACATGACTGCAGGAGTTTAAGCACCTAATCTGTAGCTCTGGGCCTTAGTCGTTGAAAAGAGGACTATGGGATTTGCTAGGCAGAGCTTGGCTGACAGTAATTAATGTGCAGGATTTATTAAAGGATTTTGAAGTGATATGGCACAGCTAAATTGTGCATTTGGCTACTGATTTGTATTCTGGACTGTCCTGTTCTGGATGGAGCTCCCAGAAGAGACAGAGCCCTGTGCAGTGACAGCCTCTGTAAAAACTGCACTTCCTTCTCTCAGTGGAAGGAGCTCCTTTACTTCTCCCTCTGTTTTGCAGGGATTACCTGGGGTCCCAGGTGAACAAGGTGTGCCAGGACCTGCAGGAGTACAGGTAAGAGGGCCTTTGAAGAAAATTTTTGACATGACTAGAGTGGAGTGCCCTCAAGGTCTGTATCACTACATAGTTCTTCCCTTATGCACCAGCACCCATTTCTTTTTTCTCACTCTTGTAAGTTCAGGGAGGTCTGTAGAGATATTTACTTTTGCTGGACATCAGGACAACAGAAGGGAAATCAGCTCAGAAATACAGTATCTTTGTCTCATGCTCAGTATTGTCTGAGGGACTTCTTCCAACTTCATGGTCCTTCAAGAGGGCCTCTTGTACTGCTGCTACCAAACCCCAGGTCTTGCAAAAAAGTTTAGAACTGTAGGCAAATCTTCCTCTGTGAAGGGAGACCGTCAAAGTTCAGCTGGAAATGGAGTAGTTGGTAGGCCTGAGGATAGGTAGGAGGTACACTCAGATGAATACATGCAAGTTTCAGCATCCTGTGCAGAGAAGCAGCCTCTGAGCTGATCAGTCATTAGTAATTCTTAAGTCCCAGAGTTTTATTTTTATAGTTTCTTTTCTTTCTGCATAGAGAACCGGGAGCTATTTCCTCAGCCATTAACTCCTCTGTGAACTGGTTAACAAAAACCATTGCCTAGTACACATTCAGGCACCTTGAAGACTTTTTGTCTGGCAGGAGGTCTCCTCCCATGTCTAATCAGCTGATATCTCTCCTTTCTACACAGGGTGCAAAGGGGGAGAAAGGAGGCCGAGGAGAGGCTGGAGCCCCTGGAGAGACTGTGAGTAACTGCTTCCCTTGCAGCACTTTTCCCTGGCAGTAACACACTTGAAAGGACGCTGATAGCAGCATCTTGTGGATTTGCAGTCCCAGGCTGCTTGAGCACAGGGCACATCCTAATCCACAGCTGGAAGAGTGGCTGCTTGTGGGCAAGCAGGACCATCTGCACCGAACAGATCAATGCCCCATTCAGCTGGCTCATCAATCCATGCAGCCCAGCTCAAGATTGTGCATCTTGTCCTGCTCAGATTTCTCCCTGCCTAACAAAACACCCTTTTCTGGGTGAGTGTGACTGCAATGTCAGCCCAGCTCAGGCAGCCAGCTGGAGCAGGGAGCTCACTGCTCAGCAGCAGCAGGAATCGGTTTGTGATCATGGTTGCTTTTAGGCTTCACTGTCAATTCTGCTATATTTTTTTAATACTGGCTCATCCAGAAGACTCATCCCACACCCCTTTTTGAGGCATTTGTTGTAGGGAGTGCTCCTCTTGTCAGGCTGTGTGCTTAGGAATGCAAAGGATCCCAGTCCAGTTTTGTTATTGTGAGAGCATATAAGCCCTTTGCAGCTGAATGAAAGGCCACAGACTTTCTTTGCAAGCAAAGGAGGAAGAAACACTGAAGAACTGTTTGAAATAATGATTGAGAGAGGGGATGACTGCCATTAGGAGAACGAGGGAATAAGAAATCCAAATGATGCATCCTAGAGCCCTGGAATTTCTTCTCTACCTTTGTGTTCATGGTTTTCCTTCTTGGGCTTATGCTTAGACATTGTCCCTGAGGAGAGCTTTGACCCTAAACTCTGAACTGCCTGTTTTCAGGTGTCTTTCCGTCTTGGTTGAAAGACTCCTTAGTATGTTGGAGAGGAGAAGAAGAAGAAAAAAAAAGAGACAAAAAACCAAAAAACCAAAAAAAACCAGAGCAAAAACCATCCCACTTCCACCAAAACCCATTCCTTGGTTTTATTTCTTTGTATAACCTAGTGGCTCAGAGGATATTAATGGTATGGAAATGCAGGTATTTGCAGGCACCTTCTCTTTTTTTGCCAGCCTTTCACAGACTGCTCTGCTCCAAGTGTTTCTGTTGGCTCAAAGACCAGTGACTGTAAATAACACAGAAATGAGGAAACCTTTAAACCTCTGCTGTGAGCAAAGGCTGAGAGGGTTGGGATTGTTCAGCCTAGAGAAGAGAAAGCTCTGGGGAGACCTTAGAGCCCCTTCCAGTGCCTAAAAAGGAACTACAAGAGAGCTGGGGAGGGATGTTCTACAAGGGCATGGAGTGATAGGACAAGGGGGAATGGCTTCAAACTGAAAGTAAGTGTAGATTAATATGAAGAAGAAATTATTTCCTGTTAAGGGGGTGAAGCACTGGCACAGGTTGCCCAGAGCAAGCTGGTTTAGTGGAAGGTGTCCCTGTTTATGACAGAGGGTTTGGAATCAGATGATGTTTAAGGTCCCTTCCAACTCAAATCTATGATTCTATGAAACATCTAAATATAGCCTGGTAACCCCAAACAAACATCTGTATGGGGACATAAATCCCCAAATACATGTCCTCTAATGTCTCCCGTGCAATTTTGGGGGCACACGTGGGCTTTTTCATGCTACAAAGCTTTGACTTGCAAATGGAAAAAGACCTGCAATTCAAAACTATGCACTCTGGATGATTTAGGTTATTTCACCTGTTTAGTGCAAATGAACACTTTCACGTTTTGTTCCCCACATCAGAGAAGGTAAAATTGTCAATAAAGCATGTTTTATTGACCTAGTTTTTTTTTATGATAAATCAACATACTTTTGTCTGTTCTTTTGATGTTTCTGGCCCGGACTTTTTTTTCTGTATCTAGCTAGATCTAGGATTTATTTTGATAGAAGGTAGCTTTAAGCTCTCAAAGAGAGCCTTCTCCCATTTTGTATAGTTTCATTATTCTTTACAATAAAAAGTTTCAAACAAACATGCTATTTTTTGCTTTCTTGTTGTACAACACCTTGTCTGACATGAAATCCAATCTCACTTGGCGCATCTTGTTCCTATGGTGATATAAGTTGTGATTTATATGTGCACACACACATACACACTTCATTTTCTTAAAACAGGGTTTGAGTGGACCAGCAGGGCCCCCAGGTCCAAGAGGCTTGCCAGGAAATGTGGTAAGTATGCACCAGTGTATTTGTTTTCCCAACTGTGCCCTGATTTCTTTATTTAGTATGTTTAGTTTTCCCTTCCACGGGGATTTCTATGAAGTTCAGAAGGCTGTATTTCATTACACTTGTTTCTTATGGCTGAATTGAAAGATCTGGAGGCACCTGGGAATGGTGTATCCATGAAATACCTTAACATATTCATTTTATCAAGGGGAAGAACAGAGCTGCTTCATTCCTCACCAAACTGTCAAAAGCAGTTTTCACTGCCAACTCTTCAAAAGAAAAAATGCAATGTTTATTGTCTCTTTAGTTTTGTTTTCTTTGCCTTGTTTTCATTTGTCCTCTCCTTTTGTAAACATGACTTCTTGAGATAAAAATAGCGTGGTAAACTCCCACTTTTATTATGAAAGCATGTAGGCATTTGAGCCTAAAGAGCCTTGAAATCAATGCAGTGTCTCCGTCACCTGTGGGGTTCATCACCACTAATCAGTTGTGCATGATAAAACTTCTCATCTTTACTAAAAATATCTTTGGACTAACTCTACTCCCAGCTCCACTAGGGTAATTTTCTCTCTGGTTCCTGGGGTTTCTCTGGGCTTAGACTGGAGTAGGTGAAAACCAGCATTTAGACCTCAGGATATGATGTATTCAGGCACAGTGGTTTAGAACACAGCACTGTTAGAACCAGAGTTTATTACCTGGGCAATCCAAGAAAACCTAAATTGCCCTTCTACTAATTGTTAAGATACATTTGGTTTAATTGTATTAATGTAGTGATTTAATTTCAAACTGAAAGGTGATATTGAAAATGAAGAACTTTTCAATTTCATATTCCATTAAGCAAACTTCTATACCAGTAATACCAATATATTACCTATAAAAGCTAATATAGTTGGAAATAATTTTTACTGGTGCAGAAAGGAAAATAATTATCACATCCATTCTGAGGTCAATCCAATCTTAGTGGTGCCAAGACATGATTTCACATCCTAAAATGGAGTACCATTCTAAAACGTGTTTTGGTGGGTTAGAAAGTTACAGTATTTAATTTAGAGCTCTAAATCAGCTATATTTTGACACTGAGTCTTTTGGGACCTGCCAAGACATTAAAAGGATTGAAAACTGAAATAGAGGAAGAAATGAACACTTCCCAGTGTTGGGAGGCTTTTGGCTTCTCTGATAGAGAGGTGATGATTGGGGGGTTGTTGGCAGAGTATTAGGAACTGCTGAGGATTTCACAAAATGAAAAAAATAGTTACTGGTAGAATGCACAAATCTGGTACTAGCTCAGTTCCTGCTTTTTCTGTTCAGCTCTTTTTTTTATATTGAAAGAGAAATTCCTCCTTTAAGGACCCGTTACACAGCTCTTCTGTGGTGTTCTCTGGATTACAGGTTTTCTGTACTGGGAAATGTAGGGCTGATACTAATCTTTGAGATGAACTATACTGAACCCACAGGTCTGCCCCTTTGTTTAGGATCCAATACTGCCTACAAAAACCTTCTAAGCTTTAAAGTTCTTTTCTCTTCAGGGTGTGCCTGGAGGCCCTGGACTCCCAGGAAAGGCAGGAGAAAAGGGGGAAAAGGTGAGTTGGTTCTTTGATGGATTTGTTTCTTTTTTTTTCTTGGACATTTTAAGTAATAGGAACAGATGCAGTCTGAACTGGGAAACTATTCTAAAGGTTCATGGATGGTTAAGACACATGGGTTCATGAGATCATCTTGTCTGAACCACTCTATTCCATGTGCTGTAAGGTTTTCACCCAGCTGCAACTTTGTAATTTACCTAATAAACCACTGAGATATGACTGATACAGTGAAGTCACTGCTACACAGTTATGGTCTTCTGCTGTCCTCATTACCTGACAAGAGCGGACATTTGATGTTTTAAGGAACTCCTATTCATCTCTGTAAATCCAAAGCTGGAAGAAAAATTTGCTTTCTGTCTCCTTTCATGAGCTTTCTAAAGTCAGGGGGTTGTGATTTGGTCATGCACCTAAAAGTGCCCAGCATGCTGGAGTCCTAATCATTGTTTGCTGGAGTAGGAATGATTAATCAGAAACATGGTCCCCTGTATCCATGTATTTGGGGCTAAAAAGACTTAAAAATCCTAGCTCCTCCAGTAAAATCTTCTTCCAAATTATTGAGCTCTACCTGAGGGTCCTGTGGGAACCAAAGGCTCTCTCATTCTGTTGCGGAAAGAGTGATGCACTTCACTCGCAAGAAAGAAGCAACAGTGTATTTTATTGATATAAGACAAGTTAACAGAGTTCGATGGTAAATGCCACGGTGGTTTAACAAGATTCAATGCAAGGTACACTTGATTATTTACTGCATTGAGGACAGGGTCAGACAAAACCATCAGGAAGGCACTTCCATTGAGTCATGAGGTTCAGAAAGGATCCCTTTCTGCTCTTAAACTCCTTCTCAGAGAGGAGTTTAGGTGTGGCTTCATCCAGACTTAGTCCCGAACATGATCAATATTTTGTCTAAAGCATTATATGTGTGCAACCAATCCTTTATGCCACTTAGCTAAGGTTTCAAAGTTTGAATGCACTTATTCCCATTCTGATTGCTGACTATCTGATGTGATAAGGTGGTAATTTGAGGGGTAACCTTGAGAGGCATCTGTGCCAAGGGGAGATCTGGGCATGCAGCCCTGGGTTGTCCACTGTTTATGGGGTAAGATGGTTGGCTCATGTTTTCATACTGACTACAAATGTTAATTTCTCCCAAATTTGTGAAGAAGTTGACCAGCACTGTGGTTGGGTGGGCACATTGCCCAAGCCAGCCCTTGCCTGCAGGGTTGTTACCTGCCTCCCCTGAACCCACTGTGAATCAGATGCAGCCATCACAGCCAGATGCATCCACTACTGCTGGGCAGGATCAATTGGGCAGGATCACGGGAAGCAAAGATCACGTTGGGATCAGGGCACTTTCCAGCATTTCTCGGTGTCACAGCAGGGATAACCAATTTTGACAAGATCAGGCTGAGGTGTGCACCATGGAGAGAGTACACTGCCACATTTGGCTGGTTCCAAAAACATTTTGAAGTCTCCATTTACTTTCCTTAGTGGAAATTACAAGTGCCTTGAGATTACTGAAGGAAAAGATTTCCCATAAAAGAGGGTTTCCTGTGATACCAAAAGAAATCCAGATGAGAAAGCTAGGAAAAAATCCATGTCTTTCAGTCCCAGTGAAAGATCCGAGATGGGGATGGTCTATAATACTCTAATGAGTTCTGATGGATTGTTTTCTACAGGGTGATCCTGGAAAAGAAGGAAAAGTGGGTTTACCTGGGCCACCTGGTGAGCCAGGGCGTGCTGGAGAGCCAGGTTTGCCCGGAAAGGGTAAAGATGGGGAAAGGGTAAGTGCTGCTGGCAAGCTTTGTGCTTGGCTTGTTCAATATCAGACAGACAAGCATGACTTCTGCAGGAGAACATGCATTTACCTGAATCCATGAAAGGCCTGCCTGTGCAGAATGCTCCAGATCAGAGAGAACTGAAGCTGTATTTCTGAAATTTACGTTGAAAACAGAGATCTCCACAAGGAACAGCCATTGTCCTTGTGACTGGTAAAAAAATTAGTAGCTTGATGCAAATTCCCTAAAAGCATTTAATTCTTGCCCAATTAGCAGATTGTTTAATTTGGTTACGTGTTGTCAGCAAAACATTGCCAGGATGGTGTGAGCTCAGGAGGGCAGTGCTGGGATAATTTCTCCCTTGACTGTAGCCAGGTCCGGGCTCCTGTTTGGCTGGATGGTGACTGTTTGCTTGTTTTGCTTCTGTCACTTTAGGGGGAAAGAGGACCACCAGGCTTGCCAGGACCCTTTGGGCATAAGGTGAGCATGGGCTTCACTGTGCTCTGCTCCTCTTAATCGCTTGAACTGGAAAAAAGAACATGCTGCAAACGTGGTCTGTTTTCCACTGGAAAATAGAGTTTGTGGAGCTGTAACTCAAAAATTCTAGCCTTCTAGGAGGTTCCTTTTTTATTATTCCAGTATCTCACTGGATATAAATACTCAGATATGAATTAGCTGTGTTCACTTTCCACATTTAAAATTCCTTCCAGCACTATAAGAATTCAACACAGATGGAGGTCTAAGTGCACAATTTTTCAGGGAAACTGTGGCTGGGACCCTTTAATCCACACAACCAGGGAGACACTGCATGGCTCAGGGATGATCTGCTCTCAGGACCACCTGTCAGCCCTCAAGGAGAACTTTTCCCTAGCACTCATTCCCTTCACCTCTCTCCAAGGAGGATGAAAATTATTTTCCAGTGGAACCAGGTAGTCCTGGTTTCCACTCCTGTATTGAGGCAAAGACTAGCTAGTTGAAGAGTTTGATGATGCTACCTTTTTCTGCTGAAACTAATGTTTATTCCCTTATAAGCACACAGAAGAGAGAAAGGAATAAAACAGGAAAAAGTCTTTGATTCTGGGAGGATCTGGATTGTGCTTGGACCTTCAATCAGGCATTTCAGAAATTCTCCGCTGCAAAATGACTATGTTCTGGTCTGGGTTGGAAGAAGAATCAGATGTTGAAACAGATTCTGTAAATGTTAGAAGGAGGATTATAGCAGTATGAGACTCAATCTATCTACCTCCAATATTTTTGAAATAACCAAACTGCTATGATATTTTATTTTGATGCATTTTGTACAGATTCATTGTAGTCTTTTCTATATATCTTTGACAGTTCAGAACACAGACCTGCACCCACACAGACACACACTAATAGGCTGAGAATTAATATAAAAGTCAGAAAAATGCGCTAAAAGAAATCTCATTAAGTATTCTATTCAATATCATCAGAAGATAGTAAAAGTCTTAATTGTGTGTGGGAAAATGCTATTGAAATTTTTGTATTGAAATTATCTTTTTGAATAATGTAGCTGATAAGGGATGTGTGGAGTGTTTGAACTAATCAGAATGCATTTTTTCTCACTGGCCTTGCAGTATTATTTCTTTGTAGTATAAGATTAGCTTAAGAAGAAAGGAAGAAAGGGGAAAAATAGGAGTTATTGCAGATTTAAATTTGAATGGGCAGGATCCACAGGTAACAATTTTTCTATCATGCTTCTGTATAGCTAGAAATAATGTCATAATAAATAGCATAAATAAGATTCATCATTATAAATCTACTGCCAACGCGAGACCAAATCTCACAACTGCAATGCAATCCATAAAAATCTTATTGATTTCTCCCTATAACTCAAAAACAGATGTTAAATTAAAGTATTACAGCTGAATTCTTTCTTAGCCCTCTCTCTGTAGTGTACATTGAACAGTGTCAAGCTGTTTTCTGCGCTATTCAGGTGTTACTTTGAAAATTCTGGTTTTTAGTAGGGAAGGCTCTCCTTTTCTAGTACAGTGCTAAAGAGAGAGTGGTAGAAGTGTTGACTTATTTTTTACCAAAATAATTTCATACGTACACAAGGCCTGTTTTGGTAAAGGAAAGGAGAAAAATAAGATGCAATAAAACTTCCGTAATCCTGTCTTCCTCAGATAAACAGTCTAAAAAGCTTTTAACTCCTTCCTTCATTTCAGGGTGAGAGGGGAGCTCCTGGCCTCCCTGGACAGCCAGGAGACAGAGGAGTGCCTGGAATTGGCCTAGCTGGACCCCCTGTAAGTAGCAGCTCCTGCTGCAACATGTGACAAGGTGGAAGATCGGGCACTGCCAGCAGGGGAATGCATTGCCCGTGCTCAGCTGTGCTGAGAGCCAGGGGACGTTTTGCCTTCTGAACATGCAGATTCCAGACGAGTCCAGAGGCTGCCATTCGTGGCTCACATGTCACATGTCTGTTATGAGGGCTCCTAATTCATTCAGTTTTAGTGGAAGCAGAGTGCTAAAAGTGCTATAGGATTGGCTGGTGTCACTGGCTGTCACTCCTGAATTTTTTGCATCCTGGCATACTGCTGTAGATGTGAGTGGAGATCTGTGCAGAGCAGCAGCTCTGGTCTCCTGGACAAATAAAACCTTGCTGTTGTACAGCCCCTGTTGGAAGGGATGAGTGTGGCACACATGCCCACATCAGAGACATGGTGACACTCTGACAGCAGGATACAAAATCAGATAGCTGAAACTGCTATGTTCCAAGAGGGCCATCCTCCCTACAATTTCCCACAAATATTTGGTTGGTTGGACCTCATCCAGCTTTGCCCTCACCTCCTGAGTATCAGTTGGTCACAAGGTGTATTTGGGAGTCTGCTCTGGAAATTTGGATTTTCCTGTTGCCGGGCTTTGATCACTTCAGAACTTGTCATGTACAACTCCTCTAGAGATGAGGGGGATTTGGGAGTGCTCTGGCTGTAGTCCTGCTCAGAGACCTCGCCACATGCACTGAATTTGCTAGTGAAACACGTTTAGGAGGAAGCAAATGCTATTTCTGGCTGTAATTGCTAGAGGACATCTGAGCCCTTGCATTCTTCTGCAATACCTTGTACATGCCATGATCCTGGACCAATCAGTCAATGTTTAGTTATCAATGCTCTGTTTATCTAGATATAAATGTCCCAATTAGTACAGGAAATTGCCTTGAAACAGTAAGTCATATTGCTGGGTAATGGGTTGAAAAATCTGGCTTTCTGAGGTATGTATCCACTTAATATTTGCTTTTACCATGCTGAATTCTATCTAAGTTAAAGCAAACTGGGTCAGTCACGTTTCATACTGTGACTGTATCATGGCTTTCATGGTCCTCACAGGGTTACCAATGACTGCAGGTTTCCTGGGTGTCATTTGTTATGATTTATCTAACGAACAGTAGTGTTCTTGCACTTCTCAATGTTCAGACATTAATTAAATTAAAATTAAATTAACAAATGAGTATCTGGCTCGTTTGAAAATCACTAGATAGTGGATAGTCTTTAATTACAGATTTTTAGATTCAGTCCAGGGCTAGATGAGTTCACGTCTGCATCCTGATGTACACAAGATGACAAAGCTGTTCTTCACTGGGGATTTAACATCCTCATATCCATAAACACAAATGACTAAGAACTTGACTTCAAATGCAGACATCTCTTGTCTCACACCAGAAGATTGTTTTTTTCTGTGTCTTCATTATTTGCCCACTGTCAGGATGCGTAGCCACCTACACACCACACTATGCTCAAATGATACGTTTTATTTATTTAATTTGCTTTACTAAATGCTTCTTTAAAAAAAATAAAAACCAAAACCAACTAAACCACAATTATGGTGGTTTTTTCCACTGTAGATTCATCATAACCTCAGCTCCAGTGCAAAGACTGGAATTGGAAAAAAACCCCCTGTATAACCTTGAATCTAGCAGACTGTCACAAAGACTGAATCCCACAGTAAAAAAAAAGCGAATAAAATCAGTGGAGCTGCTTCAGTGCATATTACACACTGAATTAAAGGCGTCAGCCTCTACCCTTTTTAGCGATGTGACAAAATTGTGTTTATAATACTTCAGCTTCAGAGCTGAGAGCCAACAACTCTTTTTAATTGGAATCCTCACCCTGTTTCCTCCCATGCCCTTAACCTCTCTCAGGCTTTGCTCCCTGCACAAAAAGTATATATAGATGAGGAATTTTTTTTACCTTATCTGCTGAAGTATTTAGTTACAATTTACATAACACTGAGACATAAACTTGAGCATTAGCAGAGTGTGTTATTCCCAACAGGGGACAGCTTGGAGAATTGGGGTAAATTCACATCTTTATGCTGAAGTTACTTAATGAATGGATGCACAGTATAAGTGGAAAGGTTTCAGTCTTGCCCTGCCTTGCCTTGTTGATATCAATTAAATTAGGCATTTAGCCATTTCTTTAGCACAGTACTAGGGTGTGTTTCATGGAGGACTGTATGAAGATTAGTGAGTTGCTGTGCCTGAAATAGAAAGCAAAAGGAGAGGAGTTATAGCGATAGCCAATTTATTCAAGCCTTTGTTTTGGATGTGTTTGGAATACCAGATCAATTTGCCCATACTGGATGTGGTACTGCATTACTTCTGTGGTGTTCCTATAGAAGTGGGTACCTTCCAGTGGCTCACTCTACTCAGCTGCATGTTTTAAGTTGCATCCCCAAACAAACAGCATGCACAAGCCCACTGGACCCCATGCTTTGACCTAAATTAAAGAGCACAGAAGTTCTATGGGATGTTTTGCCTTGAGTAAGAGGTAGCTGAATATAGAGTTCTTCAGAACCTGGGGGACTTGTCCTGTGCCAGTCTGAGAGATGTGAGGATGCTGTGGTTCTGTATCCCCAGGCCCAGCCAGGAGCATGGATTGTCCATGGGCACGGGCAGTGCACACACATCCACACTCATGAGTGTGGGACACAGTCCAGTGCAGGGAATAATGCCTGAATGCAGAACCCACCCTGCTCAGACAAAGGGGGATGGGAATTTTAAGTGTTTTGACTGCTGTGGTTTTTTCTGTTTGCAGGGCCCTGCAGGACCCCCAGGAGACAAAGGGTCACTGGTACAGTATGTCTTTCTAGCTATACCCAAATTCTTTGGGGAGGGGACAACCACACTAATTGTGTTTCTACCAGTGATTTCATGTGGACATGTGTAATTGGTTTGGTTTTGCTCAAGGAATGGTCACAGAGTGGCTGACTCTCCAAAGGGAACTTCTCCTGTGTATTACCAGGTACTTGTCTGCTGTATTGAGTTGTGAGAAAGAGTTGATCAAGAGCCTTGGCCTGGTGGAAACTTTTCCTTATGTGTCAATAATTCTACAAAAGGAACAATGAGTTACTTGTTTCTCCCTTCATTCAAAAATTATTTCAAGGCACATAATTCATAGCACATTGTTTATAGCCAAGGCCTCAAAGCTTTAGAAAAAACCATTTTAAAACATTTTTCTTACTTAAATCTTACAGATTTCAGTATTCACCAAACACACTTTAGTCCCTCAACATTCAGTTTTTCAAGGATGCCATCCATTCGTGTGGAACAAACAACTGTGTATCATGGTCTCAGTAGACACTGGCATGAATTTCCAGCACAACAGCCAGTCCTAGCTAGTGTGATAGCCTGGAACTGAGGAGATGGATCTTCTTTTCTGTTCTGCTGTCCTATGATTGGTCATATTTTCTCCCTGTTCAAAACCCTGCCTCCTATAAAGAGTCGTTATTACCTCTCCAATCAATGTATGGGAAGCTTGACTTTAGTGATGCACGTGAAGTCCCTTGAGGCACAGAAATGACTGATATCAGGATGGTGCAATGTGAGATGTAATTATATTTTTTCTTAAACTCACTCATAGTTGTGTAGGTGCTGGTTAATTTTTGCACCAATAGCTATTAGGTTAAGGATTTCTTCTCTTCAACTAAGAAGCACCTCATAAATACTACTCACGTTACTGGGTTTATCTGTTCTCTCCCTACCAGGGTCCTCGTGGTGTACCTGGTATCCCTGGACCACAGGGGCCTCCTGGCCAGGATGTAAGTAAAATAAAAGTGTAAGTGCTCAAGAAATTTGTCAGTGCTCGGATCTAGTTTCTTTAGAAATTTGTGCTGATAATCGACTGCAGTCACTGAGTGTTACTAGGATTGTCCAAGGGAGATGACTTGCAAAAGTGGAGCTTTTACAGCTTAGGATGTCAAAGGGGAAAACAGCTGAAATAAGGAGGATTGTTTCAAGGAATGTGGTGGACTTCACCACTGAACCATTTTAAAAAGACACTGGAGAAGGCAGCATACACTAGGGAAAGATCCCACACTGGAAAAGGATGGTGGTTAGGGTGTCTAGGAACTTCTTAGAATCCACCGAGATAAGTACCCTGTAGTATTTCTATTAAAACAGGGCCACAGCTTTTAAGAAGTTCTTTCTGAGTTCATTTTGCTGCTGCTATTGTGCATGCTTGAGGACATTTTAACCTCTTGGTGCACTGTCCTCCTGCTGTCTCAGTGGGTGAGTCATGGAACTGAGGAATGAAGAGGAACGTGGCAGGCACGCAGCTGGAAAGGGGGCCCTCTTTCTGCCTGGTTCCTCTTCAGTGCTGCATCAGAAAGAGGAGATTTTTTTCCCTCTATGATGTGGAAACCAGTCCTCTGAAGGAGACTCTGAAGATTTTGAAGGGCTTGATCTTTGGATTTGTACCTGTTGAGGGAACACTGTGGGGAGGGGGAAGTGACCTTCTGTAACTCTCCTTCTCAGTGCTGCTCTGCAATGCTGTCATGTCTGAAATGGGTACCAGTTCTCACCAACTCCACAACAAGTGATTTTCAACCCTGGTGTGGCTTTATTGACATCCATCAGGTGGCCAAAAGGAGAGAGAAGTGAGGAGAAGTTTCCCTCCCACCTACTTATTGCCCAGAGAGATGGTGGATGCCCCATCCCTGGAAGTGTTCAAGACTAGGTTGGATGGGGCTCAGAGCAGCCTGATTTAGTGGAAGGTGTCCCTGCCCATGGCACGGGTTTGGAACTGGATGATCTTTAAGGTCCCTTCCAACCCAAACCCTTTTAAGATATTATGATTCTATACTTCGTCATAAGACAAATGATTATGCCGAGGATATTCTTCCACAGCCCATGATAGCTGAAATGGTTCTTTGTCTCCAACACCGTGTGTCACTGAGCAGCCAGAGATTTGGGATTGATTGTGTCCCGCTGCCTGTCCCTAGATCTTGTCACCTTGCCTCAGATGTTTGAGATTTTTAATCAAGAGGTTTTAAACAAGAGCTAGAATAGATGGGTTTATTGGAGCTGTATTGTGTGAGGAGAGTGCCAGAGGCAGCTTTTTGGAGTCTCTTTCTGGCTCCACTCAGATGAGCATTGGCTGGTCAGCTCTTGGAGATGTAGCAGTAAGGTCTTTACATTTTTCTTTTCCCTGCAGAAAATTAACCCAAACACAACCATTCCTCAGGCTGCTTATGAAACACATTCTCCGTTCACTCACTGTCTTAACTGCAGTCAATACGTCTTTTAGGACCTTTCCGTATTTTGTTTCATCAGTTGTTGAACCATTCTACCTGTGTTTCAGGAGGTGTAAATGGAGGTACAGGGCACATTCCAACATTTCTTGGTGTGTCAGCAGGGATAACCTGTTTTGACAAGATCATGCATTTCCTGATCTCTATCTTTATTTAACTAGCACAAGGAATTTTTTGTTCTGCTTCTGCGCTCTTGTATGCCAATGCAGTGTTCCTGTATCCTCTGAAACATGTCCATTTTTGTACCCTGCTGTGTTCAAGCAGGATATCATTGGATAGGAAAGCTCCAATTTGAATTGCTAATATGATTTTGCCATGCAACTCCCAAGCCATGCAGTGTCAATTGCCTGAATGACTTGCCTCAGTGTCTAGTACTTTGCTGTGGCCTTTGCAAATGTAGTCCATGTTTCTTTCTGAGACAGAAAAATTCTTTTAAATCATATTTACATACATTAAGTTACTCTCTGAATTATTTTTTCCAGTTGCAGACTCATCAGATGCTTGTGGAAGTGCCTGCTATAAGTTGCATTCTCTGATAAAACAAATCAGATTTGCAACTACATTTGGGGAGGTGAAAGAGTCAATACTTTTTTTTCAATAGCTTGGCTAGAATTCTCTCCCATAGGTGATTAAATTGGGGTTTTTGAATTCTAGATTTTTTCTAGTCCCCTAAAAGCATGTGTCATATTTTTTGGGGATAGCCCAAGGTCACCTTTTGAAATATCTAGTGGCTACTCAATCTAATATCAAGAGTTCTCAGGACAGTGACTTGTTTTATCAAAATTTAGGTTTTGAAAATACTTGCCTAAGTTTACAGTACAGTTGTGCTGGTTTGGCCTTGTTCTGTTCCTCTTAACAAAAGCCTTTCTATTTGTTTGTCCTCTAGAGTTCATTATGTCCATAAATCCCTACTAGTTCTCTTCTTTTGGGTCAAAGCTGGGACATGCTGCCTTCTTTTATATATGCTGTCTTTAAATTTGCATTTTTTTCTGATTAACTAAAGCTCCCGTTCTTAAAGCCTGAAAATCACTTTTTTCTAGGTCTTTTTTTTTTCCCAATAATATGACTAATTTTTTCCATAACAGAACTACTATATATTGTGCCTGTTTTAAGGACCTCAGTCACTTAAAGAAATTACTTTCTCTTGCTTTTGGAAAAAAAAAGAAATCCAAATCACATTTTAATCTGGCAGTATTCCTGTTTTGAGCATTAAAATCGTGTGGTCTTAAGTGCCTTCTGTCAGAGAAGTTGGCCAATCTCCTAGTCTGAGAATTATAAAAATTTATTTCTACATGGTAAATGATGTTATATGCAGTGCTGTCTCCTCCAGCTGCTGCAGACCAGCAGCTTGGTACCTCAGCTTGGTACGTGCAGGGTTAGATTAGATATTAGGAAGAAATTCTTAACTGCGCACGTAGTGAGGCCCTGGAGCAGAATGCCCAGAGAAGCTGTGGGTGCCCCATGCCTGGAAGTGTTCAAGGCCAGGCTGGATGGGGCTTGGAGCAACCTGGTCTAGTGGGAGGTGTCCCTGCCCATGGCAGGGGGCTGGAATGAGATATCTTTACGGTTCCTTCCAACCCAAACCATCCCATGATTGTATGAAAAGGTTTATAAGAAGATGTAAAACGATAGGACAAACCATGGTGGGCAGGTGCAGGGCTCAGCCGAACAAATGCACCAGCCAGGTCTGGTTTACACCTGACCAGCCCCTTTTATACCCTTTTCTGTTTTACTCCTCTGTTTGTTTGTTACTCTCTCTTCCCCTGCACAGCCTCTCATGCATCTCCCCAGCTCTATCAGTCCCTCAGCCCTCCCAGCTCATGGTCTCCCAGTTTACAATCTTATCACTTGCGAGGTCCAGATCGATCTCCCAGGAAGTGCGGTCTGTGGGTTCCTGATAGCCCAGCAGTTACTGCGAGTGACAAGATTTGCTTCTTCTTAGGTCAGTGTCTTGGCAAATTTAGTTTCTGATTTCCTCCTTTTCCCTTAATATCCCAGTTGACAAGGTCCTGGATGAGGTAACTTTGCTGGAATAAGCCTCCTCGTATTTCCACGTGCCTTCATCAATTAGTGTGAATGTCCAGGTTTGCTTCCCATCACTGCCATCCTTTTTTGTTGGTCAGGTTTGTGTCCTTGACATTCTAATTTATGACCTTTTCCTTATCTTCCCTTGTTGAGTTCAAAAAGGTCCTTGACCAGACACTCCCAAAGGAGCAGACACTCTCTGGCCAGCTACATATTTGGGAATCATCTGCTCTCCCCTGATGGGAGATAAAACGTTTCTGTTCAACACACCTATTTAGTGTCCTTATATTAGGAAACAATCCAAATGAGACATTCTCTTATCCCTCTATTAGCAGTGAGGGCACCTGTTTAATAGGCTCTTTCTGTATTTTGATTATGATAATTTTAATTAACATAAACATTGAATTAATCACTTTTTAATTAGGTTAATTATTTATGGTAACTAAGTTCCAGCATTACTGGAAGTTATTCTTCCCCCTGTGCTTGCTTTCATAATTGCAAAACCTTTGTGGATGCATACATTACTGCCATTGGATTTGAAAAGCAGAGATTGCTGTTCTGAGGTTGATTTTCCCATGCAGTTAAGACAGTTCCAAGGAGGCTTTGTGTTTGTTTTAGGGTACTTACACCCCAAACCAGAGTACACTTATTAACCCTTCTATTGTTTCTTTATTGCTGTGACTTATAACTGATTTAAGATATCGCATTTCAAGTTTTATTTTTCATCTTGTAATAGAACTATCCCACCATATGCCTATGTCACTTATATATTTCCCTTGTACACTTAAGTTTCTTTACAGACTTTCTTTATCTTTGCGTATTTTCACATGCACCACTTACCTGAGCATCATTTTCTCTATCATAGGATTTTTCCTATTAAATGCACCAGCATTTAATTTCTTCTTAGTTACAGAATCACAGAATATTCTGAGTTGGAAGGGACCCACAAGGCTCATTGTGTCCAAGTCTGAAGTGAATGGCCATGAGGGGATCAAACCCACAACCCTGGTGTTATTAGCACCATTTGCCAACCAACTAAGCTAAATATTGTTTTTCAGCATTATCAACAGCACAGTTTCCATTGCTTCCCATTTGAAGACCATCCCTGTGTGTCAGATTTTGCAGACTGATGCTCTGGATACTGAGCATCACACCTCCTCATGGATGACATCTTTTCCCTGTACTGGTGTGCTTTACCACTCAGTGGATATTCTACTTTGTGCCAGCCACTCTTGGCTGCAAGCTCCTGAAAGTGTTCAAACTTTATGAGGTTTCCAACACTGGTTGTTATTTGGGTCTGTGCATTTTCCCACATCGTGTTAGCAACATTTCTTTTCAGTGCCATGCAGTTTTTTGGTCAGACTAATTTTCTTTTTTCTGAATTTTCTGGCTTTCTCTTTTCCAGATCAGCCCCCTATTATCTTGTCAGATGCAGTTTTAACTTCCATGTCTTCATTCTGGCACTTTCATTCTGCTCTGAGCAATCTGAGGCTGCATCAGGGGAGGTTTAGGCTGGATATTAGGGAAAGGTTCTTCATCCAGATAGTGACCACACACTGGAACAGGATCTCCAGGCAAGTGGTCACAGCACCAAGACTGACGTAGTTCAAGGAGCATTTGGACAATGTTCTCAGGCACTTGATATGATTCTTGGGATTGTCTTGTGCAAGACCAGGAGCTGGACTTGATTTTTGTAGTCCCTTACAGCCCAGGATATTCTGTGATTCTATATTTGCAGCTTGTCCCTTTTTGTCATATTTTTCTAACTCCAGGCCTCTACACACCAGCAATATTTCCTCTACTTTTGCCTCTGCTTCCATTGTCTTGTTCTCTGATAATGCACCGTGCTGAAGTGCTATCACCCTTCATCTGGTTTGTTCATTTTGGCTCACAGAAGCATTCTTCAAAGGGCAATCTCCATTTGCAGCCTTGTACTTTTCAACTGTTTGACTTTTCCTGGGGATTATGTGTTTTTTCAGGTTTGTCAGCCATGGCACAGAGCTTAATCTCTTTTCCTGTCTCATTTCCACCCTGTTAGAGACACAATCAGCTCCACGTCATACAGCATGCAAGAAAACAGCTCCATCCCTTTTTGTCTCAAGGCAATCTGATCTCATATCGGTATGATAGCTCTGCTTAATCCTTTCCAAGGATTTCCATTTTAGTCTCTTCTTGCATGTCTTTTCACATAACTAAGAAGTCTTTTCCTACATTCTTTTTTTAAAAGATCTTTAAATACTCAAATTACACCGCCAGTGCCATGTTCATATTTCAGATCCCAAAGCAGAAGGCTGTCAGCAAGCCCTATGGCATGTATTTATAGCTATGCTACTAGTCAGCATGAAAGACATTTCTGAACTGTGTTTTCTGTGTTGCTTTCTGATGCAGGATTATTCTCATGGCTCAAGTTTTTGCTTTGCATCACACTTTTAAAAACAAGTTATGTGTGAGTTTTCCTGAACAAAGTAGGTCTGGGAAATACAAGATCTGTGTAATTGTTGTTTAGCCATCCCTCTTCCCACTTGCAGAAGTGGCTGAGAACCACAGTGGAGAGGATGCCGAAAGCATGACCTGACAATTAGCATCTTGAAAGAGAAGGGACTTGGGGAACAATGCACAATCCTCTGGATTCACCTTGAAGTTCTGTGGAAGAAGGAAAGCTATAAATGACTAAAATGTTTACTTGCATCTGCTCAATTCCCCAGAATGACATTTGTGGAAAATTGTGAGCTAAGCCTTGAGGCATTGTCTTCTCTTTGTTCTCACCTGCAGAAGGTTTAGTTCCCTAGCAAACAAGAGTTCCTCCATGGACTTCAGTTCCACTTTAGGTCCACTTCAGTTTAAATTTCATCTCTTAGAAAGTCAAGGTAGTTGAAGAGTTGTTGCTCACCCAGAAGCATTTAATGTGGACAAAGAAAAAGATAATCAATATATTTTCCCATTTTCTCTCTCCTCTAGCAAGACATACAGAATTTAAGTACTAAGTGAGACTCAAGGGTGAAATTCAGGTTTACCCTGTAGCTGTAACAGTGGTGCATCATGACATGCAGCGCACTTCAGTCATTAATCCGCACATGCCCATCTGGTTGTCTGTGTAAATAATGCAATGAACTGGTTGGCAAAATGGACTAACATGAGACAAGGTAACAGAAAGAACACCCAGTGCCCTTCCTGGCTAAGCATTTGACCATATTTTAAAGGAACTTTCCAGATGGAAATGTCAGATAGTTTCGAAGAGTAGCCCCTGCTGAGCCTAGACTGATTGAAAGCCACTACTTGTGCCTTGATCAGCATCCAGATGTTGATGCAGCCCAAAAAGCCAATCAAGCCTTGGGCTGTATGAAAACCAGCCATAGTTTTCAGCCGGTCAAGGGAGGGGATTCTGCCCTTCACCTCTGCTCTGGTCAGACCCCACCTGCAGTGCCGTGTCCAGGTCTGGAGTCCCACAGGAAATGGAGGGCATGGAACTGTTAGAGCGAGTCCAGAGGAGGCCACCAAGGCAACTGAAGGGATGGAGCAACTCTTACAAGGAAAGGTGGAGAGAATTGGGATTGTTCAGCCTGGAAAAGTGGAGGCTTTAGGATGACGTATTTGTGGTCTTCCAGTACCTGAAGGGAGCCTTGAGGAAAGATGGAGAGGAACTTCTGACAAGTGTGAGGACTGAATATATGTAAGTAACCAAGACAGCCAAAATCCAGAGCTGAAGTGTAAAGAGTAGATTTATTCCATTACCATGCTGGCAGAATGGGGACACCTACACTGCTAAGCTTATTCTATCTTAGCAGGGGCAAAAAGTGCTCAGGGTTTTTGCTCCAAGCAAAACCTCCAAGCTTCTTATCTCTCCCTCTCCCAGAAGGGAGGGCCCAGCCTGTGAGGAACGCCTTTTAAGTTTTTTACAGCATTCTGTTATCTTCTACAGAACCTCCACTTCTCAAGACTGACAGAAAACAACCCAAAGAAAACAAAACGTGAAATTTTCCACACTGAATATTCTTAGCATCCTCCAGCTGCAAGGTCATCTTGAGTGAAAACAACTCTATTTTTCCCTCCTTGCCAAATCTTCCACTTTCAATCTTTTTCTTGACGAACAAGGGGAGTGACAGTAAAAAGGGCAGTGGCTTCAAACTGGAAGAGAGTAGGTTTAAATTAAAAAATTAGGAAGAAGTTTTTTACTGCAAGGTTGGTGAAATTCTGGCACAGGTTGCTCAGAGAGGTTGTGGATGCCCCATCCCTGGAAGTGTCCAAGGCCAGGCTGGATTGAGCTCTGAGCAACCTGGTCTAGTGGAAGGGGGCCCTGCCCATGGCAGGAGGGGGAACTAGATGGTCTTAAAGATCCCTTCCAACCCAAACCATTCTATGATTCTGTGAACATCCTGGGTGGCAAATCTAGAACCATCCCAGAGAAAACCCCAGGTGGGACCTGCTGCAGAATCAACAAAGCTGAACACAAATAAGATGTTTTTAGATGGTCAGTAGAAACTGTTCCTTTAGAAACAAAAATGATCAGATAGGACATCTTGTGTATGTGGTGAATTTTGTATGCTCTTTGAGGTTCTCAGTATGACTAAAAAGTGCATTTTCTTGAGTGATGACACAGGGTGATGGACCAGAGGGATACAGGAATTTAACAGAGAATGCTTTGGGGAAATGCCACCGAGTATCTTAAAACACCACTGCAAGGATCCTCACAATGCAGATTTCTGTCACCATCTGGACAGTGACTAACTGTCTTGCTCAAAAGATTTGGTTTCCCAAGTGAGCGTTACTTTATGAAAAGATTTTACAATAATCTTTAGACATGTTTTTGTTTTGTTTTGTTTTGTTTTGTTTTGTTTTGCTTTGTTTTGCTTTGTTTTGTTTTGTTTTTAGTAAACTAATTCCTCATTAATGACACATAAGAGATGTGCACTGAGGGGTGGAGCTTGTCCCTCTTCCTAACCCTGCCATTCTGGACATAACATTCTGAGAATGCTGGTAATTTCTATACCTTCATCTCATGAAAACTCCTACCACTACACCTCAACAAACAAAATGAGTTTGCCTGTCACAGGTGCCTTCAGAGATTTAAAGCTTCATCCTTCAACAATTGAAGTTCATAGTGTTTCCTATGACCAGAAAACAAGCTAAAGCAATTCTAGTCTCTGTGTGACTCAAATGAATTTAGCAAGGGGTTGAGAGGATGTTAAAGTTGTAGATATTTGGAGGAGTTTGCTGTTTGTCACATGCAAGGAGCAGTGCTCTCAGCAGCAGAAAGTAAAATGTGTGCTAGTCCAGATCAGTCAGCAGAGTGCAGGACCAACCAGGGGGTTATTGTATAATAATTTCACTTTTTTTTTTCTTTTTCTTGATCTGTAGGGTGTACCTGGAAATCCAGGGGAAAGAGGACCTCCTGGAAAACCTGTATGTAACTTCACTCCTGTATTACCTCTTCCATTTAACTCAGTTTCCACCTGTACAGCTCATCTCAGAAGTGCACTTGGGTGCTTTTCCACTGCTGCTTCTCCCAGCAGAGCACTGGGCAAAACACTAAAACCCACTTAAGGCTTAGTGAAGGCTTTGGAATGGTATGAAAATAACTGGATATTCTGCATGTAAATAAAAGCCAAAATTTTAAAGGCACTTCCTTAGCCCCACTGGGCAGTACTCTCAGCAAGAACTCACCTGAGGTGTGATGAAGTGCATTGGTAGGGTGGGGTGGGAAATACAAGTTTGGTCCAGTGAGTCCTAGGTAGGACAAGGGAAACCAGTGAGAATCCATAGGCATGTTCAGGAAAAATTTGCATGTCTTGATGCTTCTTAAAATTGTCTGAAATAATTAATTTCTCATTCCACAGGGTTCCCCACCCCTGCTCACTCCAGAGGACATAAATCTCTTAGTAAAGGTAATCAGCCTTTGATGCGGGTGCGAGTTTATCTCTCTGCTTGATTCAGGCCTGACTAATGCTCTGTGATGGGAAAGTGTCTGAACTACAAGTGTAAAAGGTGTCTTTAAACACTCTTTCAAAGCTCGAAACTTGCAAGTCTCCTACTTGCGCTGGTATTGGGACGCGAGCTCACACTGGAGATCAAAATCACTTCCCCAGCAGTGAAATGACCTACAAAGTTCTCTGTAACATCTCTGAGACTTTCTCAGTTCTTTCTGAGACATGTATTGCCGAGGAGGAATAAACATTATCAAGTTGCATTATCTAAACCAGAAAATGGAAACCATTTAAATAAAATGCTGGATTTTTTTACACACACCTTCAACAGAGACTGGAGTAATTTTGGGTAACTCTGGGTGCAAATTTAGTTTGCACTGTGAATCTAAAAGGATGCCGGTAATTAACCCCAGAAGTACCTGCGTTTCACAAGTGATAATCTGTCTGCCTTTAGTCTTCATGTAGAGAGTTGTTTGAGAAATTAGTCAGTCTTTGATAGGCGTTGACTGAAAAATCTTTACAGATTTACATGGGCTGAGTTGTGAGTTTTTTAAGCTGTCTTGAGACCTGGCAAAAAATCTTTCCTTATCGATTAAAATAAACTAAAAAAATTACCTTCTTTTACCAACCACATTAACCAAAGGACCCTTTTAAGATTGCTGCTGTGAAATTACTCTTCGCTGAAGAGCTGTCTTTGTTTTGTGGAGCCCAATATTGTTCTGGAGGTTTCACTGTAAGGTATTGTTTGGGATTTTTGATCTGGACAAGAGCAAGAGACTCATTCTTGGGTACAGGATGTCATTTTGATGTCCTTTCATTTTTTTCCTTTGCTTATATTATGGTTAAACACATTTGTGCTTTTTTTCTGCTTGGTATTTTTTCACTCTGTGCTTTGTGCAGAAAGCAGCACCTTGAAATCCCCAATGAAATTAAGGCTCTGCTGGTATGGGTGTTTCTCAAGCACTTACATTGTAAGTAGATAAACGTGGATGTAGGGACTGAGACTCAGACAATTTACCCCACAGTGTTGCAACAGATCATTGACAGAGTGGGGTGTTGCAGCAAGGGCTCCTGACTCTCAACCTGATGATCTGTTTTGTATTATGCTCCCTCTTATGGGCAGGATTCCCTCCCCTTTTCCTGAAGGGAGTCTGCCTTTGAAATGTATGTGCCATACATGGGTTCCATTTCCTGAGTGTAGTTGAAATGTAAAGACTACTGAGATGATTCTTCAAAGAGGTTTGGAAGGAGGTAGGTAGTGATTGTCCCTGATACAATTTGGCCAGGACACTGTGGCATTCACTTGGTCTTCACAAACTCTGTTGGATAAGTTGTCCTTGGCCAAGCTGGCTGCTGAATAGTTTCCCCTACAGAACACTTTCTGACATTGTGCTGCACCTGATTTTTCCCTAAAAATCTGACCTCTAAGCAGTAACCCAGCTCTTTCAGACTGGAGCAGACACAGTTTCTAGTACTTTTGTAGATTCAAACCTATGCTTTTCTTGATAGTCTCACTAGCCTCCCTGACCTCCCATCAGGAAGAGCTTTTCCACGGTTTCCTGATTCCAGATGACCAGTTAGGATCTAGAACTGATAAGAAACTTCCCATGGGAGCATGTGTGAGCACGACCCTCACTCTGTTTCACACTGCTCTCATTGTGGTTCTTTAAGGCAAATTCACCCCAATCCTGAGGTAAAATGGCAAAGGTTTAAGTACTATACCAGCACCACTGTGCTGCACTCATAGTGGGTGTCTGTAGGGTCTTGTTAGTGCCTGCAGCCTATTGCTGATGTGCTTTTCCATGTTCTCTCACAGGATGTGTGCAGTGAGTGCCCTCCTGGCCCACCAGGACTGCCAGGCATCCCAGGTTTCAAAGGTGATAAAGGTCTTCGAGGACCACCAGGTAGAGACGGCCAGGATGGGAAAACGGTAAGAGCTGAGGGAGTGACCATGCCTTGGATCTTCTGTAACCTTGTTTTTCTATTAATATGGTTCATGGGTTCTTAATAAGACAGTTTTTTGGGGTTTCTTTTCTTTTGTCAACAACCTGTTGAATCTTTTTTAGAGGCCTGTGGAATCAATGAACTGAACTAGTGCTTGAACTAGTGAACTGAACGTCTACCTCTACCTCTTTTGCATTGCAGGGGATTGCTGGTCCCAGAGGTCCTCCAGGCCCACCTGGGCTTGATGGCCCGAAGGTTGGTTGGTTTTCTTCAGTTGTCCAACGAGAACTTATTTGTGACTAGTTAATCACACTAACTATTTTGGGAACATGTTAGCCAAAGAAGTGAATGCCCCATCTCTGGAAATGTTAAAGGCTAAGTTGGATGCGGTTTTGAGCAACTTGGTTTAGTGAAAGGTGTCCCTGCCCATGGCATGAGGGATTGTTTCACTTTAATAGTGTCTTCCACCCTCCCTTTGTTCACACACAGGCAGGCAGACACATCTAAAGGGCCTGATTCTTGGTGTTGAATTTCATTGCATTGGTGTTCTAATGATGCATAAAGACTTGAGAGTAGATTTTACCTCAAATCAGGTGAGGAAGAAATTGAAGCCTCAGCAGTAGCCCCCATGCAATGGGCTGCTGGGCTCCAAACACACCATCTGCCATGGTGGTCTTACCCACAAACTCCAAGTATTTCCTGAAACATGTTATAGGAAGAAATCCTTGTTTCAGCTCTATGGTCCTGCCTTGTGGTCCAGGGATGTAGGCCAACGTAAAACTTCCCTTGTCTGCAGTATTCCAATAATGTCACCTTTCAAGCGTTTCCCATGAAGAGGGCTGTCACCAGTTTGCTCCCAGTGCCAGTGCCTGGCCACAATTAAAACTGCCTAATCTGAAATAAATCAAAACAAAGCAATGGACAGAGAGATAAGGTGATTCGATGATGCACCGGTTTCCTCCCAACATGCTTTCGCTACTGACTTACCCTCTAAAATAGCTCCTGCTATTTTAACATCTTTGTATTTGTACTTGTTAGAGTGCAGGACAAGCTAATAGAGTTTCATGAATTAATTTCTTATCTTGCAATTAAAAGTGTGGTGGGGAGAGCAGCATAATCTCAAAAGTAAACATAGAGTTGATCGAAATGAAAGTATGTTCCAGGATAAAATTTACAAGAGAATTAATAACCCATAAAGCCAATAACGGGCAGAAATGCCAAGCAGTCTGAGACATACCACATCTGCTCCTTTCTTATATGTCACGACAAAGCAGAGATTTAAGCAGCAAGAATGGATGGCTAGGTGAAATAACAGGATAAATTTCAAATTGTACACGTGCATGAAGTAAAATCAGGTACCTGATAAATAGTCTAACTTGAATTCAATAAAAAGAGTTGGCAAATGCAAAAAAAGAAAGTATTGTCAGACCCCTGAGAAGGAGCAAACACAAAGACAGTCTTTGTGACTCTTTTCTACATATCTTAGGAGGATCCTTGCAGTGGAAAACCCAAATTACTCTGCTCTTCTGACTCTCTGGTATATTGTCCTTACCAACACCATCCAGGCTATTATGTCCCACTCTGAAACAGAGCAGTAGAACTGCAGATCTTTGCTCATGAGCAGTTTCATTCCTTCTGACAATATGAATTAGAGCTCTTTTATTAATAAATAGCAACCTTCTTTCTCCCCCTTGTCTCCTAGCTCCCATGTAGTAAACCAGTGTATTACTTCCATGGCCAGCAATCAATTCTTGCTCTGTGCATTGTTCACACTTTGTTCACCAGCACCTCAGTAATTTTCACTGTCTTGTCTCACTGTAAGCACTGATAATGCAGACATGTGCATTTGAGTTAGCTGTTTCTGTCCTGTGTCTCTAGAACACAAAGAGAAAGAGAGAGAAAGAGGAGAACACTTTATGGGTATGAATTTTCTGTCTGCACCTTAGAAATGCTGGTTTTATTGCTGTTGTCCCTGAAGGGTGTGGGCACCTTTGTTGGGCCAGATAATTCCTAATCAAGATGTGATTTAGTGGAGTTTCCAACAACCTACCTACTCCTTAGGGATGTGTAATTCCTCTTTATGCGTGTGAGAATAAAACATTAAAAACCAGCTATGCTGGGTCTGCTCAAAGGCCATTTTCCACATATATTCCTGGCTCCAGCACTGATAGTGAAAGCCTAGCGAAGAATTTAAGAGGAGGGCAAGGAAGGCTCAGTCCTGATTCTTGAGTTTTATTCTTGAATGTCCAAGTGCTTTATGGAAGAGGTCAAAAAGCTGTCACAACACTGAATCTCATTGACTTTCAATGGCTCTTTTTTTATTACCAGGGTGCTAAAGGAGACCGTGGTATGACTGGGGAAGTAGGAGAAAAAGGTGAACAGGTAAAAACAGATTGTGCTTTCCAGCAGTGCTGTCACTGTGATTGTTCCTTCATCAGTAACTCCTATGATGCCTGTACCAGAGCACTCTTCTCAGAGGCAGAGCAGGAAGATGGGAGCTCTTCGTCACTGACAAACCACAAATGGGCTGTTCTGAAGAGCGGAACCAGAGCAATCCTCCACAGACTTCCACCCTCATCTCCAATAAAAACCTCCCAGTACAATCTGTTTCCTCACTTCTGGATTGAATGCATTGAATTCTCTACATTACCTAACCCTTACTCATTTCTTTGGATAATCCCTAGATGTTATCCAGAAGTCCAGGTGTCTTTGGGTTGAAAAAGCCAGTGTTTCTATTTGTCTTAGATGATGAATGTAAGGAGGACCTCTTTTAGGAGGGACTGAGATGCCACAGGAAAGATGAGACTGGTTTAAATTAGAGCAAACTTTCATAGTTAATTTTGCCAAGGGCTGAGTCCCTGGTTTAAGGTGCAAATCAGCACCTCTTCAATGACATTTGCAGGACATTTTAAACAGGTTTGGTTTCCCAGTTGACCTCCTGTCTTGTGCAATTCCACAATATCTGCTCTCATCTTCCATTAGCATTGACTAAAATAAACATTGGAAGAAGTACACCTGAAATTTAACTATGTTATCTCTGAAATGCACGCTTTGAAAACCAAAGTTTCACTTTAAAAAGCCATGGTTCTTTATTTCCTTACAACCAACTCTCTGTGAATTGACTCATTTTGTTACCCTGCAATAATCACCAGTTAACTTTTCTACAAGTAGATATGTGACTAATGCATAAAGAATGTCTCTGTTTTCATTCTGCAGGGCCACCCTGGAATGCCTGGCTTCTCAGGGGCTCCTGGAAACCCTGGTCCACCTGTAAGTTCCTCTGTTGCAAAGATGGTTCTGTAGTTTTCTTACTAAGAAAGGGTGTTGCAAACTCCATGGTGGTGGAAAGGACCATTCCCATCTGTCTGGGCATTGAATTTGCATTTTCCAGTGGGTTCCTAGTGATCCCCTGAGTGTGATAGAGTTCCCCACTCATGGTAATTGCTATTTAATACATTGGCCACTTTCCACTGATTGCTTCAACTCATTCTGTAAATTGTTGCTAAGCTTCACTTGCTCTCTTTAAACAACACAAAGATGATGATGAAAAAGCTTCCACAGGGACTATTTAGTACATGTATAGGTGCTTCCTGTATGTGGAATAAGTTGTTACTCTAGAACTAGAAGATCTAAGAGCATTTTTCTTCTCAATTTTACGCTTCTCAATTTTTTCAGTGGTATGAGACTGGGTTTTCTCTTTTCATGTTGTGTGAGTTACTTTTCAATCAAAAGGCCTTTCACACATCCCTCTCCATCACAGTCCTCCTCATTCTTAGTTCTGCTCTCTCCATGAATACAATTATGCTTCTTTGTATTCAAAAAGGGGTAACAGTGCAGAATTGGGGCTGAAATCACTTGACTCTCGTGCTGGTGATATCTCTGCTTTACTCCCTTCAATTTTGGGGATGTCTTCTGAGTCAAGGACTTTTCTCTCCACACCACCTTTCATTGCCCAGAGTCATCACTGCTCATATTGCTGCTTACAGTGCAGTTTGGCTCTGCTGTGCTGAGGGTGTGCCACCTTCATCTGTTCTGGGCATCAGCACAGCCTGGATTCACATTGCACTGACTAAATGACAGGACATACCAGAAAAGGGGGATTAGATTAAAATTCCATATTCAGATGGCAGCAGTGCCTAAAGGACACTGGATGCTTTGCTGCTGGGACATGTGGGCTTGCTTCGTGGGTCATTTGGGCTCCCATGAGCATTATTTTAGGAGAAGTTAATAAAAGACACATTTGCTGTGTCTCTATTAACCTAATACTGCCACAACTACAGAGTTATACCAGTGGGATTAAAACACTTGGAATTGTCCTGTGAGACCTCCTGAACAGACTCACAGCCGAAGGAAATGTGCAAAGTGAAACTGAGCCTGTCAAAACAGAGCAAAATGTGATGTCCCCTAGAAAATTTTGTTCTTCAGCTTTTGCTGACTTTTCCCTCTGTCTGCATTGACACGTGGCTCCAGGAGCTTGCCTGCCACAGAGTGTGCTTCATAATTTCTGTTCTCCCATAATTGCTGTTCTTCAGAGTTATTTTTGTCATGATTGGCTTTTTCCTACTTGTCCCCTATTTTCAGAAGGAAGAGCCAGAACCAAACTCAAATATGTGACTATTTCTGGCTTTGGAGGCTGATTGAGTGCAGAGGCTGGCACTGCTTTTCAGTGATGAATGAAGAAATGGAATGAATGTTGAGCTGAGGGATTAAAGAAAGCTCTGGAGTTGCCAGCTGTGGTAGGGAATGTGTTGACAAACATACAGAATGCATTAATTATTCACGTTGTTTCTGCTTTATTTTGTTCAGGGATCAGATGGGGCACCAGGACCAATAGGACCAGCAGGAAACCCAGGAGACATGGTAAGCTCTAAGCTCTGTGCTTCACCATGGCATCACCTATGTTTAGGTCTGTGAAGGAAAGCTGAGCTGGCAACCATGTAATGTCCTTTGAAAGCTCCCCAGAATATTCAGCCTGCAAGTAGAACCTCCACAAATAACCACAGATTACTGTTCTAGCACTTTTTTAACTCACCACATGAAACTCCGAATTAGCCAGAGGATAATCCATCCTCTATGGAGATTTTTGTACCCCTTGTCTGTACTGTCCTTGCTATTAACATCTCTCAGCCTCCAGAGCAGGATTACTAAATATGTTAGGATGCTTCATGACCTAAGGCTAATATCTGAACTCTGTGTGGGGATTATCAAAACATAACCAGCAACCTGTTGAAGGCTGTCACAGCACAGACCGCTCAGATTCTGGGGCCTGACACCATTTCCTGGCACCACCAAAAATACCAGTAACAGGTATAACCTTTGAGAAGCCCATGAAGAATTTTGGCACTGCTGTTTCATTTGAAGGGTTTTCAGATGCTACTTTATGGTAATGCATCAGAGAACCCTGGGAGAGACAGGAAATCTGATTGATGCTAACTTCAGCTTGAAAAGTTAAAAATGAACCTTCCCTGAAGAATACACGCTGTTGAGTTGGAACAGTTCAAGGCTGTGTAATTCTGTGATGAATTTCTAGAGCAAGGTTTCCTAAGGGAAAAGGTGCCTTTTGCAGAGCCATTTCACAACCTGAACTTCATCAGAAGTGAACAGCGATGGTCCTTCTAATGGCTGTTATGAAATCAGTGAGCACTCTGGGCAGAAAGGCCAGAGACAAGATGGACAGGATGGCTGAAATTCCATTTCAAAAGGATGATAAGGTTGTGACACTGTGAAAGGCCTGGGATGATATTGTCCAGTCCTGTGGAGTAAGAGGACTTCTTGGGATGGTCAGAAAGGCACTTCTTGTAACTACTCATTTAAAAGGTATAAAATATATATCTGCTTCCTGGCTGGACACCTCATCCAGGAAATTAAGGATGAAATACTAAATATAATTAAAGTTCAGGAAAAAAAATTACCAGTGGTTTCAGTGGTTTCTCAATTTGGAAGAACTCATAGATAATACTGATTTTTTTATGTGAAAAGAGAGCCATCTATTCTAAACTAGGAGTTCAAGGGAACCTCACAGACTGTGTGACATGGGCCACAAGACCACCTTCTCACAGTTGTCCCCTGTCAGACTCTACATGTCATAAATCATCTGATAGAAGCCTCTGAGGAGCATGCCTGACCTGCGGTGTTTGTTCTTTCCTTCCAGGGCAAGGATGGTCCCCCAGGTCCACAGGGCCCACCAGGGCTGCCTGGACTTCCAGTGAGTGTGATTAAGCTCCTTCTAATTCAGTACATTAAATTATTCATGCACACATAGGTGTGTAAAGCAAAGAGGTGACACTTCTGAGGTGCTTTGAAAGCCAGGTGTGGTCTGTAATGGTGTCTGTCATGCTGATGTAATGTCCTTGGTCCTTGGTCCAGGACAGTGTAGATGCTGGATTTGATCTCATTAAAGCAAAGTGTAAATAACAATGTAACTAGGTCTGTTCCTTGTCTGTCTCCTCATTGAAAGAAGTACTCTTATACAGAGCAAAAAAAAATCAACTTATAACTGCAGTGTGATGGCAAAAGGATTCAGAGACTGGGATATTGACTTTATCTGACCTCACAGAAAAAATGATTCCTTTGCACTGACTCTAGTTCAAGTGCACCTTGGCCATAGACTCCTCTCTTCTGGGAAATGTAATAGTACAACGTTTTGGGAGTTTTTTAATCTGTCATAAGGATAGAGCCAGAGATAATTCTACTGTAAAGTACACTACCTGAATGAAGACAATGGCATTATAATGATTTATAACAGTTGGTTTTAGAATCCTAATTTAAGATTGTTGGAGTGCTCGCCTTGCTGGAAAGGGAAATGTTGCCATATTGGAAAGGGAAACAGGTTGTGCTGTTACAGGGGTGTGTCAGGGAGCGGTTTACAACAGAGCTGTAGAAGTAGGGATGGTTTTGGAGGTTTAGGCAAACAAGCATGTCATGATGAGCAGACTTTTCGCACTGACAAAAACCCCACCAACCTTCCTTATCGATTCCCTTTACCTTGTTTTGCATTTCATTTAACAGGGCATTGCTGGGAATGATGGCAAAGATGGTAAACCAGGATCACTGGGGGAGCCGGTAATGTAATTTAAAGCTGTTTTTCTCAGGCAATCAGAAGCTGCATCCAGTTGTTGTTTCTGGAGCTGTCTAGCTATGGACTCCTTAGGGGGCACAAGGAGCCTGTTTGCACATCTGCTTTTAACACCAGAAGGACTGTATTGTCTTGAGCAATTTATAAGCATGACACACGATCAATCTCAAAAAGAAACTGGGATCTTTTACTTTTACAACTACCATAAATACACTAAAACTTAGAGACTCCACTTTTACAGCTGCCTTAAACACTGCAGAGAAAGAAGGTTGTCTTATAACATTAAACCTAGTGATCCGTCCTTTTCATAGAAGTTTATGGGGCATAAAAAGTTTAGAGGAGGTGTCTTTAAAGAAGCTTTTTTCTGGATTGCTCTGAGACACTTCTGTTGCCCAGAATTAGGGTTTATATTTGATTTTCTCTGCTTAGTCCTTACTTGCATTTGCTGAGGGAAGAAAGCTGTGCCACGAAGTTGTCAGCTAAAAGGAAATGTTAATAAATTTGACAGTGAATGTTATTTCTTGCAACTGTGTGTGTTACATGAAGAAATGTGCTTCAAGTATCAGGCATTGCCATCCTCTTTCTGTGACTTGTCAAATGAGACTTAGTGGCTCTGGGAAGAGCCAAGTTCCCAGGCATTAGGACAACTGCTAAGTAGAGGAGTGCTTGTCACAGCAGCTGCAGACAGTTTGTGTTTGCACCAAGCCACCCAATTTCTGTGTGCAGATGCTGATTTTGCATGTGCTGATTAGGTATTGGTGCAGCTCTGACACTGCAAACATGCACCAGTCCAGAGCTGTAACATGCCTCAGGGCCTCAGAGTGCAGGTGACGGTGCAGGCTGAGGTGTGTTTGGGAATGTCTGTCACTGCTGTTCTTGCAAACTCAGACTCCAGGACTGCTGGACAAACCCCGGGCAATCCCAGTTCTCAGTGATGTTATGGCCAACGGAGAGGAGTGGGAAGTTTTCAACAGCAGAGGGACAGACCTGGAGCTTTCTCTAACGTGAGCATTGTTGTTTCCCACAGGGAAAGCCTGGAGAACAAGGGCTCCCAGGCCGGGAGGGTGCCCGAGGATTACCGGTGGGTGCTGCTCTGAAGGGTTCCACCCACTCAACCCCCTGTACTGTAGTCAGGGAGCATTTCTTGGGCAGATGAGGTTCTTTATTGATGCAGACATATAACCAGTCGTGGCATTGCTACTAAATAAGTACATAAATAAGCAACAAAAGCAGAACACAGACATTTCTGAATTCTTCACACTTGGAGAAGATTAAATCCCTTACCTAGAAATTACAGCATGTAACCTCATGACACCCCTCTACCAGAAGTCACAGCTGTAACCCCTGTGTTCTGTTACACATCCTCTGAAAGAGTGGGGACACTGAAATTTAGGGTTAAATAATATAGTGACTGGTCACACCAGGGATACACAGACCAGAGCCTTGGCTTTACAGCTTAAGGAGCTATGGAAAGCCTTTTCTGTGATGTGGCCCTGCCTCATTACTTCCTGGGACAGGGCTGTTCCATGCTGACCAGTCCCTAGTAACCTTTGGCAAAACTAGAAAGGTTATTAAATAAACATTCAAGCTAGAGTTTTCTTAGTGTTTCATGCATCAGGGTGATGGATAATTATTGATTTCATTCCCTCGTGTAGGGTTTCAAAGGACAGAGAGGAGATACAGGTCCCCCAGGTCCCAGGGTAAGTAACAGGTACCTCATACACGATCCTTTGGAGGAAGATTGTGTGAAGTTGCCCTTTCTGAGGCAGTAGGTTACAATGATGGCAGTGTTTCATGTGGCTGTTTTCCACTACGATTCCATGGGCCACATCTATGGCACAAAAGTGACAGCAGCTGTCTTCATTCCCTCTGCTGAGCTTCTGGTTCTGGGGAAGGTGAGGCAGCTGGTAGAGCTGAATGCTCTGATGCTCCCTTTGAGATAGTCCTTTGTGAGGAAACCTCAAGGATGCCCCCATACCACATCCTTCTGGTAAAAAATGCTGGCAAAGTGAAGAACCCTACTGTACTTGTAAGACACGTACTAGCTCTCCTCCACAACTGCTGAAGAAGTGCAAATAAGTTCAAGTACAAAACTTACAGAAAAGCAAATAGAAATGTCCCTTTGACTTAGTTGCCTGTAGATCATAAAACCCAAGCCTCAGGTCCTGCATGAAAAGTTGTTCTCCACCCTGTTTGGAGCTCCTTGGTGTAAAAGGGGAATACAAAACTGAATGTTCTTCCACCTAATTCTGCCTTTTTTACGGGGAAATAAAGTTCTCTGCTTGCAGAAGCTTATGTGAAAAATCCAGTGCTGGAGTTCCTCATCTCTTCCTCATTATGATAGCTTCTGTATCATGAATGTGTTGGTGGTTTTCAGTGCCTGCAGTAGCAGTAGCAAATAATCTGCTGGAAAGCAGAGCATTGCCTTGTGCATCACTTACAGGAGACGTTTCTGAGTTATTTTTATAAGCTGCATGTCATATAAGATGAACGAGGCTCTTGCTGCCTTTAAAAAAGTTTTCACTGAGCTCAGTCCCACACTGCAGAAACCCCATGCCACTAATAGTGGTGATACTGGTCTGAATTTGACCTTGAGCTGATCTCTCTTCCTTTTTTGCTGAATCGCAGGGGGAACCAGGTGTGACGGGTCCTGCTGGTCGTGAGGGGCCACCAGGGAAGGATGTAAGTGCACCATTTTGACTAGAAATTAATCTCCTTCTCCCTGACAAATGAAAATTTTAATTCACAGTGACCATGACCTGAAACAGCTGCAGAAACTGCAATTAAAGGGTGAATTATTGCAGGGATTGATTTGTGCAAAGATTATCAGGAGAAACAAAGAATTGGAGGGCCTTTGTCACTGCTCAGCTGCTGGCACTAAAACGTCAGATGTATCTTTGGATAAGCAGAGAAAGCAGCATTGTGTGAAACCCAGGCAGTGCTTGGTAGCCATGGACCTGCCTTCTGGCACCCACCTTGGAGCAGTGCTTTGCTCTGCAGGTCCCCCCAGGCCAGGCTCTGTCACGCTTCCTCTGCCACAGCTGTACCCGACTGAGTGTGTCGCTCCACTGAAGTCTGTGAAATACCTGTGGAATAAGTGGCTGCTGCTCAGAGGAAAGAAAGATGGTACAAACAGTTCCTCTTGCATGATTAGTATCAAGTGCAGTCATATAACAAAGTCCTGGGAGGGCACAGCTGATGTGGGATCCTGCAGCAGCTACTGAGCAATGCTCCGAGCAGCTGATGTACCACTGCCATGAGACCTGGAGAAGTGGCTTCTCATCTGCATCCCCTTGTGTCACTGGAAACTGGTGTGCTGTAAATGTGAATGGTGTGCTTTGTACCCTACAAAGCAAAATGTAAGGCAGACCTAAAGGAACCCCTTGGAGAAGATGGAAGCAGCTCTGAAGCCTCCCTGGAGAAAGAACAGACTTGTCAATTCTTGAGAAATATCAGAGAGTCTCTGTCCCTAAGAAATACAGCTTTAAGATAATCTGATAATAACCTGATAGAAATGGTTTCTGCCTGTAATCAGGCTGCATTTAGTGATAGGTGTTTAAAATTCAAAGGGTTGGTCTTCCTCATAAATAACTGAAAGGGGGCAGTGAGACTCTTTTAATCCTGTTTCCCCTAGTATGTGAACAGTGTAATTTAGCAGGAACATTTTAAAATGTTTTTTCACTTGTCTTGATGTCAGATCTTTCTCACTCACCAGAATACTTCTCTTCCTTTCAGGGTGATCCTGGTCCCATAGGACCACAGGGCCCTCGAGGACTCCGAGGGCAGCCGGTGAGTTTTCTCTTCTGATAAGCCATTTCTAGAAGTACATTATAATTCATAGAATGGTTTGGATTGGAAGGAACATTAAAAAAAATGTAGTTCTAACCCCTTGCCATGGAAAGGGTTGCCACCCACTAGACCAGGTTGCTCAGAGCCCCATCCAGCCCAACCCTGAAAAATTCCAGGGATAGGGCATTGAATGTGGTGGGAATGTTCTGCAGTCCAGAACTCTGGCTTGAAAGAAGAGAGTTTAGGAAGATTCAGATGATGTTTGATTAAAACCCTTTGCCTTTCGGAAAGACAAATAAGAATGATACTGCTAGAAACTGATGAAGACTTACACCAGTGCAAGGGACTGATTGTTGCTGACTCAGTGGGAAGAACAATTTGATGGATTCTGTCAGGACTGCAGAGTCAGAAATACTCATATTTCAGTCCTGCCTCTGGGATCCTTCTCACTTCTCACACGGTCTCAATTTTCAAAGGTAGACACTCACTGTGGGTGCCCAGGCTGAGTTATGTGGGGTCCAGTTGTGATACTATTCACGTATACAGTTTTATTACAGCTTCAGTGGAGAAGTAGAAATCTAGTTGACATTTCAAAAAGTCTCATTTGGGATGGCTCAGAAATTACTTTTATTAATTTCATGGGGTTTAAAATTCTGTTTTAGAAATTAATCCTTATCAAATCTGAATCAAGATCTCTGTTGCTGAACCATAGCACACCTTTAGTGTGTTGCAATAAGTGAGTTCCTTTCCTTTTTGGGAGACATGGTAGTGAAACAGAGTCTACATCATGATCAGGGGAAATGCTGACTCAGCAATGCCAGGAGCTGGAGGAGCAGGTCCCTCCAAGCTGGGGGGTCGGGGTTTAGATTAGACTGCAAGCACATATGGATACCTCCTGTGTCTACCTCATAATTCATCTCATTATTCCTGTACTGCTGGCATCACTCACTATCGTGTCACACCCCTGTACAGCAGTAGCAGTGAGTGAAAATAATTGAAGAGAGGGAAATTATCCTAACTCCAGGCCATATTCTTCTTTGCAGAAGAGATATTTGGTATTTTGTATGTTGGAGGGCCAAGTATCAGTTTCTCTTGTTCTTCTTCTTCTTTGTTTTTTATCTAAAAAGGAGTGTGAGGCATGATTTTAAATATTGACAGTACAAGGGCTGGTCTTTATGGTCAACTCCAGTGCAGGGAAAAACACTTCTGCATGGTGAGTTGAGAGAAGAAGAGTGTAAAACTTCATCTCACCAAACTTTGTAGATGATCAGCTGATTTCTCAGACCTGAGAAACAGGTCCTTTTAAAGAATGATTTGGCTCATTCTGAATTGTCTCATGTCAGGTAAGTATCAAATACCTCAAAACTTTAGAACAAGTGTTCCTGTCCATTCCCCAAAACGTGGGGAAGCTTGAGATGGTTAAGAAGAGTCCTGTCTGAACACTGGTGACTTGGAGCAGCCAGAGGAGGTGGCTCCATCCATCCAGAAGGATGCTGAATATGAGAAGGACACAGGTGAAGGAAAGGAGGAGGAGAAGTGCTGGTTTGGTCCTCCTCAGGCCTGCGGATTTGGGTCCACATCTCAATTTTTGTCCTGAGATCAGCCATGCAATCAGGGGTGCAGAAGCTGTGAGGTCAATTAGAAATAAGATACTTCACAATCTGTCGGGAGAGGAGGCTGAACAACACGAAAGAAATCCCTGCTGGTGTAGGTGTAGCTGGATATTTCTAGTTTTAGTGTGCATTACATCACTAACTTTTTTCGTTTTGACACAGGGCAAGAATGGATTGCCTGGATCTGCAGGAGAACCTGGCCCAGCAGGTATCCCAGTAAGTACCACAAAGGGAAACTCGTGCAGCCAGGAGAGGTCACTGATGAAGTGTAAGTGGAGTGGATTATGTGTAGCTGGTTACCATCCCTAAAGGCTTCCATGTCTGAAGATGGGTGACCTGAAAATCACTGGCTGGTCATAACTTTGAAGGGGGTTTGGCTACATTCCTGGAATTGAGATGCTAGCTGGGTCATCACTTTTCCCAGTGAAAGTTAAATGTTCACAGCAAATGGAAATGATTGATTGCCTAGCATGGAAAAAAGATTGGCATGCCTCATCTTCACCAGTAGATTTAATTTTGCCAAGCAGAGAGCGTGCAGCCAGCAGAGAGTTGTCACAAGGAAGGAGAGGGCCTCAGGGAGCTGGCAGGCTGCCATCGAGGAATAGTGGCAGCAGAAAAATCCTCACAGGCACTTGAGGGAAGAGCAGACAGTGGGCAGTAAACCAAGATCAGGAAGCAGAATGAAACTCCCCTGAGGCCATCCTGTGGGGAAGAACAGCTTGGAAATGAAGAGCTGTAAGAAGGACAGTGAGGAGCTGGTGGTTTGGTTGTTTTTTGGGTTTTTTTACTCTGTTCTGATGCTGAAAATCATCCAGAATTCAGCAAATCCATGCAAATATTCCTTTGTGCTCAGTAGCATCTATCACAATGCAGGGCTCTTCCCTCTCTTTGCCCATGGCGACAGTACAGCTGGCTGGACTGTTGGATTAGTAGGGAAACGAAGGCAGAGCAGGAGGAATGTGAAAAGCTGCAGCAGGACTTCATTCTTTGTGACCCTTGCAATGACATAAAGCCACCCCAGCCGCACTACAGACTTGTGCCCTGGTCAAGCATCAGCAGGGTTGTCTCAGAGAAACAAATCTGCCTTTCTGTGTGGGGAGGTGGGACAGGGTGGTGCAGTCTGACAGCCCTTCTGCATCAAAAAATAAGTGCTGCAGGCTTTTTGTTCTTGACATAAACTCTTCTTCCCTTCCTGGGACTGCTGCCATTGCTTCTTGCCCCTTGGATCCTTGTTCTTGCCTCTTCAAACTTCTTTTCTTCTTTTTATTTACACCCACCCCTGTTCTCAATTCCTGTCACTGCTTTTTTACCTTCTGGGTCTCTGTCAGGTCACTGTGGCTTTGGGGTGCCTTGTGAATGCCAAGTGGGGATTATTATTTTAATCATCATAGTGTTATCACAGTACCTATATGATGTGACCCGGGGACTCACCAGGCAGCTTCCTGCACAAGCAGCACCAGAGCAGCCTTTGCTCCAGAGGATTTAGAGTCCAAAAATAACATAGGAGATTGAAAAAGGATAAAGTCAGATGGATGAGGAAGGGGAAACAATGAGACAGTGTTGGTCAGCAGAACAGACAGTCATCTCATCATTATCTTTCTCTGTCATTAAAATGAATCCTCTCCTTTTCATAAAGGTTACTATGAGAAGTATCTCCTTGTGCTGTACATAAATCCATTTATTTTGAAATGCACTAATTTCCTTCACAATGTGGTGTGACAAGCCAATATTTTATATTTCTATTTTGAAAAAAAGGAGATGTGAGGAAGGTTATCATGGCAATGAGGATGATTTTTTTCCACCTTCACCATTGCTGACTTGTAATCACAAAAGAAAACCTGCCAGGAGCCTTCTCCTTTTCTATTTGCTGTTTGACAGTGCCCATCACAATTCACAGTGCTCATGCTTAAGCCCACACACAGCAACACAGCCCAGCCCCTGAAGTCTCCAGGGCAAGTTGCATACCCCAAATCCATGTGCTTTGTGCCTGTCAGGCTCATTGGTGCTCACTTTGCACAAGTTTTACTCTAAGAAAAAAAAAGAGGGCTATGTTCTGAAGTGAAGTAGGAGACAAAGTTGTGAAAGCAAAGGTTAAAATAAGAGTTAAAACCACATCAGAAATGTGCATGAAATGGTTCTGTGTCATGAACTGTCATTTAAACTGCCCTGATCTGTAAGGAAAAGGGATAGTTTGACAGAATATCACAAGAGAGAAGTGAAAGACAGACATTTTATAAATTGAACTTTGGAATAAAAGCAAAGGAGAAGCCCTGTAGCTGTCTGTTGGTTGTATTCTTGGATCTGAGCAGTATGACCACCTGCACTGTTTCCCTATCATCACCCATCACAGCATTTCCTCTCTCAACACCCCCTTATAAACCATGTGACACCACAGCAGCCATGGAACACACCTCCTGCCCCTGCCATAACTGTCCCTTCCTTTTCACCTTCTCCCAGGGACCCTGCATAGCTTGTTAATAAAGCAATCATGGTGCCTGCAACCTGCTTTTCTAAAATACTTTGCTCTTCCTGGTCAGTTTTGGGAGTCCTGCTGCTAAAGTGAAATTTCCCAGTTCCAGTATATCTGTAAATTAATGTCCTGAGAAAGAGGTGTTGGGGAAGGGGCTCCTAGTGTCTGTCTCATTTCTGTCCTAAGGGCCCCAAAGGAAATAAAGGAGAAACGGGCAGCCCAGGACTCCCTGGCTTTATAGGACCCCGAGGACCACCTGTAAGTATGTCTGGGGATGGATTAGATCCTCTCTGCTTTTAAACTGATCTAATTTAATCAGATCTTCCCTGCTTTTGAATGTTAGGCTGATGAAGATAGGACATGATCATCAGTTAGGTCAAAAAAAAACTGAAGCAGGAAATCTGACAAATCCAGAAGCCATATAATTTTACTTCCAAAGGAAACTGGACTGCAAAAATAACATTTTTCATATCAATAAACAACCTTAATCTCATGTATAGAGCTGGTACCTGTCAGTCAGCCCTGATAATGTGTGCATTAATCAGACTGCTTCAGCAGTTTTCTTAATACAGGTATGGGGTATTTAAGTTCTCAGACTATACCTCTGCATGAACCTTAGATGGACTAAATAGGGAAACTGTGAGTGCTGATAATAATACAGGTGTTTCTGATATTTGTTATTCTGAGGGAAATTCCTTTGTTGCCAGCAACAGAGGTATATTGCAATTAAAGCATTCGTACATCTCCCAAAGTGATTTAAAATAATAAATAACAAACCTATACACATGACAATATCACAGCCTCAGAATCCAATATCTTTAGACATTTCAAGGAGAGTAAAAGATGTTAAATTCCACTGGAAGGATGGAAAAGGTGAATGCTAGGTAATTTTTTTTTTTATTTCTAGATCTGTTGTGACAAAAAATGAGATTTAAAAGATTTTTGTGTGGCTCTAGCAGAGCTGAATCTTCCACAGGGTTGTTCTTTTTTCCTTACATATTTTTTAATATTTTATTTTATAATCTGAAAGGGATCTTTGGGATGAAAAGAGGAGAAAGAAAAATTTCTCTGGACAATTACTTTTAAGCAGCAAACATGGTGGCCATTTAAAACTGAAGTGGCCCTAAGGAAAACTCGAGTGAGTTTCATGCAGCCTCATTCGGATCACACATCTCTGATTAGTTCCATTCCTCATGGATACGTGTATGGATGCTAACACAGCTGAAGATGTTAGGTTTCCAGGGGAAAATACCACCTGCATGCACGTTGTAGGTATGATCATGTGTGTTGATTGCAAACAGACTTAGAAAGATGAATTTTTCCAATCGTGATATGGGAAAGTGGCCAGAATTTCAGCAATAACTAGCTTAATGTTCATTTTGCTTTATCTGCAGTTCAGGACTGCAGTGACTTTTTTTTTTTTTTCATTGAAATACTAAAATGGAAACTGTGTTGTCTAATTATCTCATTAAAAATGCAGAGAAAATAATTTAAATACATATATATATAAATAATTCTACGAGAGTGCTTATTCAAACTGAGATTATTTAATATAGTTCTGAACAAACAGGTGAGCACTCAGGCTTAAAATTCCTTTATCATTGCCCCTGTATGTGTTTTTCCAGCTGGTGTAATACAAGATGGTACTTCTACCTACAAAATTCACTTCATTTACATCTTCAGACCCTTTCGGGTATAATGCTGGTGCTCTTAAGTTAAACACCACCATATAAAGTGCATGAAGCTTTGGGAAGTGTTGGTAAGAAGAAGGAACAAAATGTATTGAAAGCAGGAACACACTTTCAGTGAAACATCTGCCCTCAGCTGGTTTGTTAGAAATTCCTTCCTGTTATTTATGCTTATATGGGATGCAAATTCACTAAAAAATGCTTTCCAAATAGTAGGATGTGTCCATCCAGGAATGACCAATAGCAGTAGGATGAGGACAAATCATGCAAACCTGCTACTTTGTAGAAGAAAACTTGTTAACAGAAAGCAGGACTTGTGGTTATTAGGTGAAGTCTTTCTTCCAACTCCTCCAGTGCAATGCTAAATTCAATTTCTGTGTGTCTTAGGGAGAACCAGGAGAAAAAGGTCCTCCTGGAAAAGAGGTAAGTTAAATTCCCAGTTGTTCAATATAGGGCTGGTGTCACAGGGAAAAAATCATCAAGGGTGTTACCAGGGTTGCAACAAATGGGGTTTTTTCCTAGAATGGTTTGGGTTGGAAGGGATCTTTAATATCATCTATTTCCACCCACCCTGCCAGGGGCAGAGACACCTTCCACTAGACCAGGTTGCTCGGAACCCCATTCAACCTGACTTTGAACCATTCCAGAGATGGGGCATTCACAACTTCTCTGGGCAACTGTTCCAGTGCCTCACCACCCTCATAGTGAAAAATTTCTACCAAATATCCTACCCCCTTGGATTGTGAAGCCACTTTCTCTTGTCCTATCACTACAGTCCCTGACAAAAAGTTTGTCCCCAGCTTTCTTATTAACCCCCTTTTAGTAGTGGAAGGGGCTCAGAACCTTCTCTCCTTCAGGCTGAACAAACCCAGCTCTCTCAGCCTGAATCCACAGCAGAGGTGCTCCAGCCCTCTGAGCATCTTCATGGCCTCACTTGAACTTGCTCCAATAGGTTCATGTCCTTGCTTATATTCTGGCAGCAGAACTGGAAACAGCACTCCAGGTGGGATCTCACCAAAGGGGAGTGGAGGGAGAGAATCACCTCCCTCAACTTGCTTGTCATGTTTTTTTGGGTTTTTTTTCTTCAATTGTTGATAATTGTGAGCAAAAGGGAAAGCTCTCAGGAAACTGCATGACTGTCATGGAAATACATATTCTTCTGGTCACAGGAGTCATTACAAAGATGTGTGGTTCATTATTTACTGTTATTATGGATGGTTCTTTTATGTTTACCTTTATTTTGTTGCAGGGCGTACCAGGGAAACAGGGTGCAATTGGCTTCAAAGGAGAGAGGGTAAGAGGGAGAATATTACTAGTTATTTCATTATGTTGAAATTAAGAGAGCTATTTTGAGTTAGGGGCTGGGGATAGAGGTCATTCAAAAGTGAAGCCAGCGCTTCCCAGTCTCCCATGTCTCTCTAATCATTCTCTGTCAGAAATAATTTGTGGATCATTTTTAGTGCACCAGATGTTGTACTCTGTAACTGCCAGCTCAGCTGTGAGTGTTTCTCTGTGTTTGGAAATCAGAAGTTTGCCTCTTATTTTGTGGTGGTAATGTTTTTCTTTTTACTTAGGGAGAGCCTGGCATCAAAGGTGAAAAAGGCCCTCAGGGAGAAAAGGGACCTCCAGGTGATCCCGGGATACCTGGTCATAAGGGCCATCCAGGACTGATGGGTCCCCATGGACCTCCAGGAGACACTGGGCAAGTTGGACCTCCCGGTCCTCCAGGACAGCCAGGATTTCCAGGACCAAGGGTAAGATTGCCAGATAAAGGCTTTGTACAGTTATTTTCCTGCCACAGGAATCAAAGAAGTGCCTCAGAGTACATTGAGGCTGACAGAAACTGGAGCAGGAGTGGGTTATAATGGGGAGGCAGTGCTTTTAGCTCTTGATACCCATAAAGGGGAGTTATATCATATCTCAGGGAATCATGGAATCATAGAATGGTTTGGGTTAGAAGAAACCTAAAAGATGATTTAGTTCCAGCCCCCTGGCATGGGCAGGGACCTGTCCTTCAACACTTCCACGGATGGAAGCTGGGGAAGGCTTGTGGGGGTGTTGACTTGAACTTCAGGGGAGCTGAGGAATCCAGACCTATAGCCAGAGTGGCCAGTTGCTGACACCTTTTACCCTTAAATGCCTAAATCAGGTCCTGTGACGGTGGCCATGGCACTGGAGTCTAAAAAAAATTCATTCTATAACAGCAGTAAAATGCAGCCCTTCACGGAGAGGACTAATGCCTTCCTCTGCTGCTGGTAGAGGAAGCTGTCTATTTTTTGAGAAACAAAATGCTCAGCCCTGGAAAGGTCACTGCTCTATTCCTGGAAATCCTGGAGTCAGCTCATCAGAATTCATGAAATACTATTTTTGTTTAATATTCTCCTTTTTTTTTTTTTCTCCTGTTGGGAAACAATCTCACTACTGAGAATGCCTGAGGGTGGTGTGTGTAACAGAATGAGAAAAGCTACCAACAGCAGTGAAGCCACTGTGCCCATCCTGAGGATGAATTTGAGATCATCTCAGAGGAGACTAAACAGAGAATAATCTCTGATGTAAAAGCTGACTAAATTTTAGACAAAGCATTTCTTTGTGTGTGAAATCAAGTGATGATTATGGAAACTTAATCTAACTAATAGGGTTAAAACTTGAAAAGATAATTTGTAAGCCTTTAAAGTATGCTCCACAATTATGTTTACTTACTGAGATATACACTAAGAGCCATCAAAAATAGTTAGTGCTTAATGACAAGATTGTTTCTTTTGTCACCAGTGACACATCTTTTTTTCATGCAAAATTTGTGTCGGGAAGGAGGCAGCAAATAGACCAAGTCTGTATTTATCAGCAATGTTATTGATTAAAACTGAAATGTCACTTAGCTATTTAATAAAATCTCATTTTTTTAATGAAGAATAACTTCTGATTCAGAAGAGCTCATTAGGTTTTCATAAACATAGAGGATGCAAACTGCATCTTGTACGTTAAAAGAGTGTGAGGGAAAAGCAACACTTTTGTAAGCAGCTCATACACAAAAGAGTGAAGTCTTTAGGTTGACCAGAAGTATTTTCAAAACTGACAGAAGTGCAAAAAATAATTTTAGCCAAAAAAATGAAAAGTGTATTTCAAGTAGAACATCTCACTTTCTGATTTACAAAGAAAAACATTTGATCTTGCTGCTTGAAAATGGTTTATTGTTTAAATGTAGCTACATTTTTTGAGTTTTTGCAAAGGCAAGAGCCTGACTACCCTAAAACCTTTTTTTTATTATTTACTTGGAAAGACACAATCTAAAAAAATTCTTCCACCCATCAAAAATGTTTTCATAATTTTTAAATTGCATCATCCAGAGTTGTTGTTCACATAACTTTGAGTTTTTTACAGCTATTACTACTGTACAACAGTGACAGCACAAAAGAACTAAGAGAAAGGATGAAAGATACTGTGCCTTGGGGGCTGGGTAGGGGGCCAAGGCCAGGCAGCCACATCCCCTGTCTCCCTTCAACAGTCTGAAATCAGGCAAAACCTTGTACTGGTTTGGAAGAATAGGTATCATATGCATAAACTGGCTTCTGTTTCCCGAGATAAGGCCTGTTGGCAGGGGATGCATCCAATATGAGTGCTTTTAGCAAGTCCAGATACTCAGCATTAGTACCCTGGGGGCACATGTACATCTCTCTGTGAGGAAACATGCCATGATGAAAACGGACGTGGGATCTCCACTGTAATCTGGTAGGGCAGAGATACCTCCTGATGTGATTTCTACTACTTGTCCTATGAGTTCATAGGAAGGAGATTTTCTCAAGGATGGAGATGGGAAATGTGCTGCAACTAGTGCCCTCAGACCAGGCTGCCTGCTTAAAACATGGATCCCGTAGTTTACTAGCAGGCTGGAAATTGAGGTGCCTTTGACTCCGTCTCCCACAGCAGAGTCCTGGAAAAGCCGTCAGCCCAGGCCTTGGGTAGGTGCACACTTTGCTAGGTTAAGAACTGTTGGGATGGCTGGGCCCAGGGAGTTGGGGGATGGTGCTGCATTGAGTTGGTGTCTGGTCAGTAGTGGTGTCCCCTGGGCCCAGTCCTGTTCAGCATGTGTCCTGCTGGTGTGGCCAAGGCCATCGAGGGTACCCTCAGTAGTAAATTTGTGACGACACCAAGGTGCTTGGGGGTGTCGATGACCTGGAGGGTCGGAAGGCTCTGTGAGGGGATGTGGACAGACTGGCTGGATGGTGTGAGGCCAGCGGCATGAGGTTCAAGAAGAGCAAGGCCTGGGTTCTGCCCTCTTGTCATAACAAGGCCCTGCAGTGCTCCAGGCTGGGGGCAGAGTGTCTGGAAAGCTGCCCAGCGGGAAAGGCCCTGGGGGTGCTGGCTGACGGTGGCCCAACATGAGCCGGTGTGTGCCTGGGTGGGCAAGGAGGCCGGTGGCTTCCTGGCCTTCTGTGTCACAGGAGTGTGGCCAGCAGGAGCAGGGCGGTGATTGTCCCTCTGTGCTGGGCACTGGGGAGGCCACAGCTCGAGTGCTGTGTGCAGATGTGTGCCCCTGTTTAGATGCGATGAGTGAGAGATGCCTCTGCATGAATTAAGGTGCCAAAGGGAGCATCTATCAAAGTCAAAACCAGGGAGTTTATTTAACAATAAATGGGAGGTACAGAGATAGAAAGGAATAGAGGAGGGAGAGAAGAAAAGAGGGAAGAGCAGGATGGGAGAGAGATCAATTTTGGCTCCAGCAGCATCCCATCGATCCTTCCTCACCCTACGCTTCTCAACAGGGTGGGTCTCGGTGGGTCATGTGGAGATGTAGACACCGGGTCATTCTTTTGGAGTTAACACCTTTCCCCAGTCCTTGATGTGGGGTATCCAGGGAGGCATTTTCCTATTTGCCATATGAAAGGCGGATGAGCGTGCCCTCCTTTGCCTGCAATGCTGTGGCTCA